>JANAVB010033088.1:0-24728 GCA_029216955.1 Iris pallida | reverse complement strand
GAAGTTCTTCCCGGACGTGGCTCTTACAGCATTGGAGGGCCAGTTCGTGGTCTAAGTGCAGGGACTCGTCGGTGGACGAGTATGCCTGAGTTTCTTCCGCCTTAGCAGGTTTTGCTCCCGATATGATCAAGATGAGGGCAGAAGGCTCGTAAGTTCCGCAGGAGACTTATTCATGCAGTGCGCACTCACACCTCGGGTCGTCGTGATGCGACGTTCGATCAGATATTGATGGACGCCAGATTGCAGAGGAGGACTTCGGCCTCAAGCCGAAGAGGAGCGGAGATACTATGGGGGCGAGTTCCAGTGTGGGACCGGCCAACGCCCCCTATTCAGCATCAGCAAGGCCGTTTCAGCAGCAGCCCTCTGTTGCAGATTCAGCAGGCACCGGCGCGTGCCCAGCAGCATCAGGTCAGGGCCAGAGGCAGACCCAGCATATGCTTTCTGCGAAAACGGGGCACAGCAGAGACGTATGTCGAGGAGGTTAGGCGCTTGCCTATTCTGCGGAGGGACCGACCCCCAGCTGAAGGGCTGCCCTGCTCGGGCAGCCAAGGGACCAGGACAGGGTGCAGCCGGCTAGAGGACCAGCGGTTCAGCAGAGGTCCTCCACTTCAGACCCAGCAGCAGCGTTTTTCAGCACCAGAGGGGAGCACCCGCGGGCAGGGTGTTCGCTTTGGCAGCAGAGGAGGAGGCAGAGCCGTGGGAGATGTTGTAGCAGGTCATGTTCTCCTAGATTCTTTCCCTGCTTTCGCCTTGTTTGATTCTGGGCGACCCATAGTTTTGTGTCTGTTTCTTTTGCTTTGAGACACAATATTATTGCTGAATATATGGGTAGGACTTGCAAGATTATGACCGGGGGAGGCATTATCCTGGTTAATAATATTTGCAAGGGGCGGAGAGTCACTCTGAGAGGCCGGGACTTGAGTGCGTGTCTGCTCGTAATGCCCCTACCGAGGTACGATATGGTACTTGGTATGGATTGGTTGAGTATGCACCATGCTAGCATTGATTGCAGAGGAGGCAGAGTTCTTTTTAGGATGCCGGAGATCCAGAGATCGAGTTTGCTCGAGGAGCAGCGGAGCCGGAGGCTGGATTCTGTGGAGCTTTGTTGGCGGGACAGGATTTGCCACATCCGTTGATTGCTGAGTTCTCGGATGTCTTTCCGAGAGTTGCCGGGGATGCCGCCAGACAGGGACATTGAGTTCTCTATAGACTTGGTGCCGGAGCCGAGCCCATATCACAGCATGTCTATAGGGTGAACAACAGCGAGTTGATAGAGCTGAAGAAGCAAGTCGACGAGCTGCAGGACAAGGGGTTCATCAGATCCAGTTCTTCGTCCTGGGGAGCGCCAGTCCTTTTTGCCGAAGAAGGACGGTACGTCCCCATGTGCATTGATTACCGGGCAACACCTCACTATCAAGAATAGGTACCCTTTGCCGAGGATCGACGACTTGTTCGATCAGCTGAGTGGGGCAAAGGTCTTTTGAAGATAGATTTGAGGTTCGGGTATCACCAGCTGAAGGTGAGGCGGGATGACATTCCCAAGACGGCATTTCGGACTCGGTACGGCCAGTACGATTTACAGTGATGCCATTTGGGTTGACCAATGCTCCCGCGGTGTTCATAACTTGATGAACAAGGTATTCCATCAGTACCTTGACAAGTTCGTGGTGGTCTTCATAGACGATATCTTGATCTATTCGAAGACGCAGGAGGAGCATGAGGAGCACTTGAGAGTTGTGTTAGAGACTCGAGGAGGGAACACTCTACGGAAGCTTTCGAAGTGTGAGTTCTTCTTAGACCAGGTGGAGTTCTTAGGTCATGTTGTGACCGAGCACGGGATTTCAGTAGACCAGAGGAAGATTTCGGCAGTGGAGTCTTGGTCTACGCCCAGTTCAGTTGTCGAGGTTCGGAGCTTTCTGGGTTTGGCTGGCTATTACCGGAAGTTCGTCCAGGACTTCTCGCGGATTGCAGAGCCGATGACTAGACTCACCAGGAAGGACGTGGAGTTCGTCTGGACTGTTGAGTGTCAGGCTGCATTCGATGAGCTGAAGAGGAGGTTGACTTCAGCTCCGATCTGACTTTGCCATCTGGGTCAGGGGTTCTCGATCTTCAGCGATGCTTCCGGGAAGGGTTTAGGTGTGTTCTTCAGCAGACGGGAAGGTGATTGCCTATGCATCCAGGCAGTTGCGTCCTCATGAGAAGAACTATCCTACTCATGATCTAGTTGGCCGCGGTTATATTTGCTTTGAAGTTATGGAAGCATTACCTGTACGGAGAGCGAGTTGAGATCTTCACATATCACAAGAGCTTGAAGTACGTGTTCACTCAGAAGGAGTTGAACATGCGGCAGAGGCGGTGGTTAGAGCTGATGAAGGACTTCGATATATCCTTGCAGTACCATCCGGGAAGGCCAACGTAGTTGTAGATGCCTTGAGCAGGTATCCAGTTGCTATGTTCTTGACGACAGATCGTCATTTGTTGGCCGACCTGGATAGTTTGGGTATCGAGGTCATCATTCCGGCGTGGAGATCCAGATGTGGGGTTTGCAGATTCAGTCTGAGCTGATGGATAGAGTCAGGTCAGCGCAGTATGATGATGTTGCCCTGAGGAGCATCAGGGAGCAGGTGAGGACGGGCTTGCTTGACGATTTCTCTGTAGCCGAAGACGGGTCGTTGCGGCATGGTACTAGGCTGTGCGTTCCGCGTGGAGAGCTTCGGAGGAGGTTCTTCAGGAGGGCATCGCTCTCAGTATTCTATGCATCCTGGGGCCAACAAGATGTATAGGGACCTGAGAGAGCACGTATGGTGGTATGGCATGAAGCGAGGTAGCTCAGTTTGTATCTCGTTGCCTTGTGTGTCAGCAGGTGAAGGCCGAGAGGCAGAGACCAGGTGGATTGCTACAGCCGCTACCCATTCCCGAGTGGAAGTGGGAGCACATCACCATGGACTTTGTATCTGGACTTCCACGGTCGCCAGGAGGGAAGGACGCGGTTTGGGTCATAGTTGATAGATTGACCAAATCGGCCCACTTTTTGCCTTTCAAAGTGGGTTTGTCTACGGAGAGGCTGGCTGAGCTGTATGTTCGTCAGATCGTGAGATTGCACGGAGTTCCGGTGAGCATAGTTTCAGATCGGGATAGCCGATTCACTTCCCACTTCTGGAGGAGTTTGCAGGCTAGCTTGGGCACCTCGCTCAAGTTTAGTACTGCTTATCATCCACAGACAGACGGGCAGTCGGAGAGGACCATCCAGACTTTGGAGGATATGCTTCGCACATGTGTGCTAGATCTCAGGGGTTCTTGGGAGGACCATCTTCACCTGGTAGAGTTTGCTTACAACAACAGCTACCAGGCCAGTATAGAGATGTCACCATTTGAGGCTCTATATGGACGGAGATGCCGTACTCCTTGTCTTGGGACGATGTCGGCGAGCGGGCGCTTCTTGGGCCGGAGATGGTTGTGGATGCGGCCGAGAAGGTCAGGATGATTAGAGACAGACTTCGGGTGGCTCAGGATAGGCAGCGGCATTGGGCCGATAGTCACCGGAGACCGTTAGAGTTCGAGGTTAGTTTCAGTTCTTGTCGTATTTGTTGTGATTGTTTTTAGTTGTGTGTTGAGTTTTTGTCTGTGTCTAGGTTGGTGACATGGTATTTCTGAGGATATCCCCGACACGTGGCACTATTCGCTTTGGCGGCGGTGGAAGCTCAGTCCGCGCTACATCGGACCTTTCACCATCTTAGAGAGGATCGGTGCAGTAGCCTACCGACTGGACTTGCCTACCAGGCTCGAGGGAGTGCACAACGTGTTTCATGTATCTCAACTGAGGCGTACGTGGCAGATCCTAGCCATGTATTGGACCATTCAGCGATACAGGTGGGACCTACTCTCAGCTATCCAGAATAGCCGGTGGAGATTCTGGATCGCAGAAGAAGGTGCTCCGGAACCAGGTCATACCCTTGGTTCGGGTTGCATGGTGACATCACTCTCCAGGTGAGTCTACCTGGGAGAGGGAGGACGACATGCGGAGCATTTCCCTTATCTTTTCGTGCCCTGAGGTATAAATCTATTTCCTTTATTTCTGTTTGTGATTTCCTGTGCTTGTTGTCTTCAATTTCGAGGACGAATTTTTTAAGGTGAATAGACTTGTCACCCTCACTTTTCCAGTTAGGGTAAAATGGTAATTTTCCATTTTATAATATTTTTGGAATTTTATTTCATGAATGTTATTATTTAATTATTATAGGAGTCGGGTTCGAATTTCATCGCATTCCGAGTTATTCGGGACTCCGGGAATTTCGACTTGAGCCGTAATTAGCATGTTATTTAACCATGGCCCACCACACTAAACTTTTAGGTTTAGGAGTTTGGACTAGTCCCCATGAGTAATTAAGTTTAATTATGATTTTTAATTAATTTTAGCAACTTGGAAATCCATTTTGGATTAATTTTGCATATAGGCTTAGGGAGGGGCAAACTTGTAAATACAAGTGCCCCTACCATGACCACCATGGCCGGCCCCTATAGGCACCCCTTCCACCTCACATTTCTTCTTCACTAAGTCTTCTTCCTCTCTCTTCATTCATTCTTCAAACTTCTTCTTCTATCCAAATCTACATTTAGGTATATGTTATTTAAACCCTCTTTAATTCCTCATTTGCATTTACTCCTTCACATTAATTATAGGGGAGACCATTCTCTACAAGTTGACCCTAGATTTGGTAGGTTTCCCTAAAATCTAGTTTAAGGATTATTTATGGTTTTATCCTTTTAGAGTAGTATATATATATATACATATACATATATATATATATATATATATATATATCTATATATATATATATATATATATATATATATTATTTTTTATATATATGTGTGTGTATTTGTATGTGTAGAGAGAGAAGGGAATGAGGAAATGTATGTGAGTATATATATATATATATATATATAATATATATATATATATATATATATATATGTGTGAGAATTATAGAGAGGAATTAAAGAGGAATTAGAAGAGAATTAGAGGAGTTAGAGGGGAGTTTAGAGAGGGAAATAGTGGGAGATTTAGTGAGAGAAGTGAAGGGGAAGAGGGAGGGCACCACAGCAGCAAAGGGGGCTACTGCCCCCCCCCCCCTTCAACAGCAGCAGCAAGCTGCAATAACAGCAACAGTTAGCAGCAGTAGGAGCAGCAGAGCACCCCCCAAACCACCCTCTTTTGACCCCCCATAACCCTCACTATATGCCTAATATATATGTATATATATACACTATATATTTAGCTGTTTAGACACCTATTTGACCCACTAAAATAGCCCCAAGAACTTGTCCCAAGAGAGTGTGGAAAATGGGTTTGAATGGGTGAGTGAATGTTAAGTAGGATTTTGGTTAAGGGGTGAAATTGAGTTCCGTGATTCGGAACGCGTCAAAACTTGGAGGGAACCTAGATAATGTGATTTAGATTTTGTGGGTAGGCTTCGGAGTTGGAATCGGGGTTGCGTGTGGGCTTGGGGAGTCGGTATCGCACCGCACCATTCCGTATCTTGAAATATTCAAGATAACGGATAAACGGGCGATTCGGACCGTAAGATGGACTGGATGTCCACTTACCCTAGAAAACTTGGTAGGTAATGGTTGTATAGGCTAGTACCCTACTACCCTAGGAAGCACGGAGTGGAATTCCTAAGGGAATGCTACTTGGCGGCAAGTTAGAACGGTTTAAGGGTAAATGTTAAGGGGTGATCGGGTAATTTCGAGATACGAAGTTCGGGTAGTCGGATTGACTTGAAACTTGGGTGGCATGTTGGGTACACCCTACAAATGACATATTTGAGCCGATTTTGGCTCGGTTGACCCAGAGTTGACTTTTTACCCAAAAATCAACCGTGAGTCAACACTTTGTCTAGATTTGACCAAATCCAAATCAGAGTTGACCAGTTGACCAAAAGTCAATTGTTGGTCAACATTTGATCAGTTTGACCTAGGGTTGACCTAGAGTTGACCGGAGTTGACCAGGGTTGACCAGTTGACCAAAAGTCAACTGTAGGCCAACTCTTGACCCCGTTTGACTTTCTTCGACTTGTTTTGACCTGTGATGACTGGTATGACCTAGGGTTGACTTGGTCTGACTTAGATTGACTTAATATAACTTGATTTGACCTAGATTTGACTTGACAGGACTTAGTGTGACTCAGTAAGACCTAGTTTGACCTAGATTGCATATCATTCATTATGAATCATTCTTAAACTTGTTTAAACCTAAATTAACATACAGTATCTCATCTTTAGGATTCTGATTACCGCTCTGAGCATTGATATACCCTACAGCTCAGGACAACAGGCGAGTACATTCACTGATAGTTTTCATTGTCTTGATATCTGCTATATCCGATTCAGTCGTAGTGTCTTACTTGATTCTCAGTCACGATAGTTCACGGACTAGTACACGTTGGATCATGACATGAGATGTTGTTCCTAGATTTCTGGGTATATTGGTACACTTCCTGTCTTGTTCCATGTACTTGTATAGACACCGATTTCTAAGGAGATTTGCTACCCTCTTACGGAATCACGTGCCATGACGTGTCATGTCCAGATCCATTGTACTACTCGGGAATGGGGAATTATTAGGGGCTATGTGATCCAAGCCACCCTGTCACTATTCATGTGCTCGTGCCACTCTTTCCTCACGAAGGGTTGTAGCGAGATCCTTTTGCCTTGTGCTCGTTATCCAGGTTGGCCGGCATGACTTTCCGTTGAGGTCACCGCGGATTGTCGGGCCAAGTGGATAGCCTGTCCTGTCACTTATCCCAAGCCGATCACATATCGCTCTAATAATTCAAGTCACATTTTATATTTACTTTATCTTATCGTATATCTTGCTCTGTTCTACATTCAGTATTTCCTTTCCATGCTTGATATATAGTTACTCACATGCTCTACATGCCTTTACACTGTACCTTGATTGGAGACTAAGTTCTGCTCGGGAGAAGAGTTACAACCCCGGTCCTTTTTTGGTTTAAGGGTTGTAACTCGGCTTCCGAACGGTTCCCAAGTTTTATATATCTTTGTCTCGTAGTCATTATACTGTCTCTTATAGAATTTGTCAATTCACATAGAACTGCTGTTAGTGTTTGTACTTGCTCATTTTCCTGACAGGATACCGTTATGATATATTACAGATGATTCTGAGTCGGACTGCTCGACCTATTATGGGCT
Organism: Iris pallida; assembly: GCA_029216955.1. Lineage (NCBI taxonomy): Eukaryota > Viridiplantae > Streptophyta > Magnoliopsida > Asparagales > Iridaceae > Iris > Iris pallida. The sequence continues at coordinate 17,513 of JANAVB010033088.1, read as the reverse complement.
CGAGTCAGATGGAGTAGCCTTGGATCGTGGCCTTATAGTAGAGCACTAGATTTGTACTTCCAGAGTAGTGTAGATTAGCTAGGTTTGACTGGACTGCGATCCAGCTAGCTTTTATCAGACTGTAGCTTCTACATATATTTTGAGGACAACTGTGATGTTGTATATATCTGGGCTTGTATTGGACTCTGGACTTATTTACTCTTCATCTATCACATGTTCTCTTTCTGAGCTATCTACCTTAGTTTTATTCTGTGATTGAGACTGTATTGATATGTCACCTCCATTCGGAGAGTATATACTGTATAGGTACCTTTATACTGTTAGTCGTAATATTTACAGGCGTTATATACAGCGTGTCTACCGCCGATACTACGACGTAGGCTGACGTACCCACTGTGCGCGTGCCCCTCATAAGGGTGCGGGTCGTGATACCTCCCCTAGCAGCAGCAGCAGCAGCGGCGGCGGCAACCAACAGCAGCGGCGGCGGGCAGCAGGGGTGAGGAGGGGGGCGCTCGTCGAAGAGGAGGGGGGTGCTCGCCGGAGAGGCGGGGGAGGGAAGAAATTGGGTTCGGAGAAGAGGACAAAGAGGAAGATGGTCGTTTTTTTTAATGGTCAAACATCGTTGACCGTCAAAAGTGACATTTTTCGTCAGATGTGGGACTACTTATATATATAGCAAACAATGTGGGGTGCATCACATAAATAGACCATCCAAGTGGAGTGCCACTCAAATTTTTTTAAAATAAAAATAAAAGTTGTGGAAGCCATGTCAAAATTATGTGAGTTTACCAAAGACTCCGACGGAGGAAAAAGAATACAAAATACAAGTATTATAAGAATTTTTTTTCTACTATTCTTTCTAACATTTCTCCGAACAAGGGCTTGTTTGGTTCTCCATAAATGGAGAAACATTTCAAAAATCTGTTTGGCTGCAGTTTTTCGGTTTACGCATTTAAACTTTTTTTTTCTCAAATCATGAATTTAAAATCAGATTTCAGAGCGGAGCAAAAACTTGCTTTCCGAGTTTATTTTTTCTATAGGTTGGCGGGCCCCACCCCAACACCCCCCAAACCCTCCCCACCTTCTCTCTCTCTCTCTCTCTCCTGTCGCTCTTCATCTCCTTCTTGGAGCAACCGTGCCATGTTGCGTCTAGTGAGCCCAGTACCGACGCCCATATCTGGGCCTCTCGTCCTCGTCCCAGCGGCAGGTCCTCGAGCTCGACGTCGTGGTCCTCCTTGAGCTCGAGGACAGCGGTAGGGTTGGCAACGACGGCGAGGCCGAGCTCGAGGACGACGAATCTAAGCTCGAAGATGGCGGATTCGAGCTCGAGGACGGCGGATCTGAGCTCGAGGATGGCGGATCCGAACTCGAGGACCATGGCCATGTCGAGGGCCGGGGGAGCTCGAGGCTGGGGGCGGGCTGGAACCAAGCGGACTGGAACCAAGTCTGGAGTAAACGACGGCGGCCTGGAACCAAGGTTGCGAGTCCCCCCGGGCCACGAACGATGGTGACTGAGCCCATTTGTCCTCGTTTTGGGGCGGTTTCGACGGTGGGGATCCCTTTGAACTTGTCCCAGCGATCGCTAGCGATAGTGGAGGAGGGTTCCTTGACATGATTCGACGCAGACGGGATCTTCGGGTCATAGTTGGTCATATCCGAAGACGAGAATGGTCGGATCATCGGAGTTGGACACGCTTGGAAGAGTCATAATTGGACACGAACAGCTGGACACATATAAAAAAATTGTTTTCTAAAAATGTTTTACCCAACTGAATTTTCATTTTAAAAAACTATACCATTTTACAAATAAAAATAATCAAATGCAAACTCACAATCTTTGTACTCATAAAATAACTTTATAATTTATTTTCAAAAAACTATTTTCAAAATAAATAAATAAAAAATCAAAAAACATATCCAAACGGATACTTAAATGGTCGAACTTAACTCTCTCTCTCTCTCTCTCTCTCTCTCTCTTCCCGCCATAACTTAGATATCATAATTAAAATGGACCAAAATAAAATATAATATTATGATTGTTCGGATTTTTTTTTTTCATTGTGTGTAATGACTAATGACTACTCCTTAAAGAAAAAACTAAAGCCAAAAATTAATTAAATATTTATCTTGTCAACCATGACTGCAGAGACAATGTCGAAAGATTTTAGAGATGCAACTAAATCGAGTAGTTGAACTTGGGCTCATTTGTGGCTTCAAATCACCAATTCGAGCTCCACCGACCATTATAGCTCGAAATTTGTGTTATGACTCACGCTCTGGTCTCGCTAGCAATTTGCCTATACTCAAGGGCAACTCGACTTAAGCCCAAGCCAAATGGAATGTATTGTACATGTACCGATCAATGTGTCTATTGGGTTGGGCCGGATCCACTGTCTGATTAGGTTTGAGCTGGTTCGGACCGAATCGAATCAGGCAAGGGAGGAAGATGGGCCGGGCCGGACCAGGCCAAAAAAAACCCAAATCTAATTCGGTAAAAAATTCGAGAAACTGCGTATCGGGTTATACCAGGCTGGGTCTGAGCCAATTCCAAATCGGGTCCAATTTGTCAGTTGGAAAACGCGACAAGAAATAAGGCCAAAATGAATGACCTTTGGGCCTTAAAAAATAGGCTTTAAAACGGGGCTTATAAAAAACTAATGTAAATAAAATTCAGAATGTTAATGTAACATTTCTTTTGTTTTGGTAAACTGAAAAAAAATGAAATTACATATTTTATTTACAATTTGATCTTCAAGTCTTTCACTCTTCTGATTAGTTTATTGTTCAGCTCATCTTCCTCTAGTAGGATCTTCCATAGTAAGATACTAAAAATCTAATTAATTAATGTCTGCACATTCATCTCTTAAGTGTTAGTCTTTTTTTTTCCTACTAACTCAATCTTGAACGCAAACACAGACTTTCAAAACATCTGGTAGCATTATGTTTTTCTTATTATTTAACATTCTTAAACCTGTACTAAAACAAGTTTCTGAGCCATTAGAAGATAATGTGCTAAAGAATAAAGTATATGATAACTTTTCTTGTATACTTTCAACCACTTTAAAATTGAAAATATGATCTAGAATCCTCTCATCTTCATCATAAGAGTTTAAATACAAAAAAATAATTATTGAGTTGGAAGGGAATATTGTTTTTTTCTTCTTCTTTGCAGTATACTTCTAACACGAGATAACTTGAAAAATAAACCAGAGGTATTACTACCATGAGCGGTTGTACTGAGTCGGCTCGATACAAATTTTCTTCATATAAACTAATTATAGTATCTAAATATTATTGTATTTATTTTTAAGCCATAGACAATATGGATGAATTTGTTGTGGTAAATTTTGATGATTATGTGACTATGTCCTATTTATAGAATTTTTTTTGGGGTGCCAAACAACAACCAATAGCCTTAGAATATAGCTGTTATAAGGTATTTTGGTCATTTTCCAGCAAAATGACAAAAATACTCCTTAATAAAGCTAAAAAAGCTAAGGTTTAGGAGCATTTTGGTAGATATAGCCTCTTTATTTTAAAATGGATGTTAGGAGTTTTTCTTATATACCAAAATACTCCTCCCAACGTTGTTATACTAACGTTTACGATGCAAGTATTTTGGTTAAAATATTTTCAAATTGTACCAGTGGTGGGTGGGTCGGGGGTGGGTGAAGAACCAGGTTGATCGAGCCTCGAACCAGGTTCGTGACCGGGTCGCTGACCGATTTGGTCCGGACAGGGTCGACCGAGTTTGGGGGCCGAATCAGGTTCGGCCCAAATTTTTAAATTTTGGGTCGGACCGGTCCTCGCGCAGACCTTCAGACTGCAAACGTAAATCCAGGTCGAACCCGAGTTATATGATGGACGGATCGGATCGGCCCATTAACCGGACACGGATAGGCCCAACCCAAATTTGACCATACCATGTTCGGACCGAATTCCGGGCGGCCAATCCAAAACACACCTTGATGTACTGAGAAGATAAACCCACTAATACGATCGGGACTTAGTCTTCCATCAACCACTTGCAATATCAAATTCAATTTTGGATAGCAGACTCGATCTATATATCAAGTATGAAAAAATTTGGAGTCATTCATTAGTCTAAGGCCATCTCCAATGGGGATTTCTAAAATGATCAATTTTAATGGTTTGAGATCCAATATTAATTTGTATGAGATATGTAGAATTACTATAGGAGTTTCTATATGTAAAAATTCTCATAGAAACTCTCCATTATAGATAACTGGAACATATGATAGAAATTGTTTTATAAATGTCCACTGAGAAGTGTTTTTAAAAAAAAGTGGATTTCAACGGTAGAAATAGGAGAGGGAGAAACCTGCATTCGAGATGGCCTAACTTCACTAATCTCAGAAAGATTGGAGTAACACGTCAAGAAAATTGAGCTCATTTTGATGTTTGTTGTTTATGGATCGGCTCACGAGTCGGGTGCGGCCCAAAGTAGCTTAGCTTGAGTCTGACCTAGAGAGTCGGGCTGCCGAATCCTCCGTCTGGCCCACAACGAAGTCCAGTCCAAACCATCCGACGGTGGTCGAGGATCCAACGGTTCCGGACAGCTAGGGTTTCTCCAAACCCATCCTTTAAAAGCTAGAAGTCGGCTCTCGTTCATCTTTCTTCCGCTCGTACCAATTTATCGAGACCCTCTTCTTCTTCTTCCGCCGCCATGGTGAGTCCCAAAGTTTCTTCCTGGAGAACTAATTTCCAACTATTGAACATTCGTATGATTCTATTCGGTCTTTGATTTCTACAGACGAAGCGCACCAAGAAGGCCGGAATCGTCGGCAAATATGGTCAGTATTTGTCGCCAAAGCCTCTTTTTTTGGTTTCTCTGTTGATCGATCGATCGATTGATGATTCAAAGGTGGTCTTTTTATTTCATTTTTTTTTTTTATTCTCTATGGGGTTTGTATTCGTTTAGGTACTAGGTATGGTGCCAGTTTGAGGAAGCAGATCAAGAAGATGGAGGTCTCCCAGCACGCCAAGTACTTCTGCGAGTTTTGCGGAAAGGTGCGTTATTTCGTTTCGATGTTGTTTGCATAATCAGTCGCGGTCTAGGAAGCACGAGCGCTCCAAAATTTCGGCCACCTCGTGTCCGACACGTATCGGACACTCCGATGATACGTATTGGAGACTCGGCAGACACTTAAAAGTACAGGACACACCATAATAGGCTTCGTATCCGTGTCCGTGCAACATAGTCACGGGTTGGACACGCCACTAATTTCTCCGTGTCACAGTGTATTATGTCGTTATGTTGTGTACTCCTTAGCTGTTCTACGTGACACTCATGCTGTGTCGATTTTTTTGCCAGTGTTTCTATGTTCCTAGAGTGCTATTGATAGAGGAAGTTCATTGCTTTTTGTTAACTTGTGTTCTTTGTAAGCTAAGCAGACTGAATGGTGCAAACTGAAATCTTGATTTATTACTGGTCACTTGGGGTCGTCATTGTAGACTATCACTATGCTTTCTTTTGGACTAACTATCTTTTGGACCCAATATCTCATACTCTTCTAGTGTTATATTTTACTATTGGGGCATCGTTTGGAGCGATGGGCGCTTATTAGTTTATGTTTTTTTAGTGTCGTCATTGAAGTATCACTAGAGTGCTATTGATAAGAGAGTTTCTTTTTGTTAGCTTGTGTTCTTTATTAGCCTAAGCAGACCTAATGGTGCAAACTGAAATCGTGATCTATTATTGATCAATTGGGATCGTCGTTGTTGCATCAATTTGCTCTCTTTTGGACTAATTATCTTTTGGACTGATATGTTATACTATTCTATTTTACTATCGAGGTATTGTCTGGAGCAATGACCTCGTATTAGTTTATGGTTTTTTTATTGTTGTATTGCTAGTTGAAGATCATATGCCAAGAAGTTATTTGCACAAATTGGTGCATGATTCTCTCTTACAATTTTATTTGAAAATTAGGATCTTTATTATGCTTAGTTTTCGGACCTTGTCCCTTCTATTACAAAGATATACGTTGGATGGACACTGCTACTAACATGCTGTCGTTTTGTTTTACCTTGGAGTGTCCGTGGTGGGTTCTATACTTGCCAAACCCGAGTTGGATTCATTCATCATTTATTTTTGAAGCATTTGTACATTGAACAAGACATGAAAAATATGATAGTCTTTGTGTTAATTATTTGCTCTTGACTGTTTTCTTGCTATCGATATATTACCCATTTGTCACTAAAAGAAAATCAAGAGTTGCCCATTTTGTCCACTGATGTATGATGCGCGACTGTAATTTCCATTTCGTTTGGGACACTGTTACTGGAACCACACCTCCCATTGTGCAGTGTCATTTTAATGCCCTTGTAAGTTGTAACAAGTAATGTTAGCATAATATATCCAAGTACTGTAAACAATGTCCACCAGTGGACTCATGGCTGACTAAGAATAAAGGAACCATGGTTTAACGTGCAATTTTAAATTTCCCATTGATATTGCAATATCGTTTGAATAGAATTTGGGGTGATTTTGATACAAGGCTACCATTCGAATTTGACAAATTGTATCAACATGTTAGATGTACAATAGACGACAGATATCCACGTCTGTTGAAAGTTGAAACATGGATACTTACAAATCTCCCGTGCATTTTGCTTACACCCTAGGTGCAAAACATTAGAGAGCAACTCTCTCATCCGAGGTTATATTTGTATGGTTGAAGAACTTCTCATCAATGCATTGGCATTTAACTGCATATTTCTTGATGGTGAAAGCGGCCATTAGTTTGTTTGTCCATTGTAGCAATTAGCAACGTACGAAGCAGCATGATTTTGAATACTATCTTGCTTTTCTCTTGGATCAGCTCAATGAAAATTTGCCATTAATTTACATGATGCTTGACAGTCTTTTTTTTTGTATTTCTGCACTGTATAATTACCAGTTGTTACTAAGTCGTTTCATTTACCCATTGGATGAGTCAATTTTCAGGTTCAACCATGAATATGGATTCCTCCCATTACCCATTCCCTTTCGTGAATGAATCATGTCTATTTTCACATCTAGGATTTAAATAGCGATAAATAATTGTCAATGGTTGATTATTTTTAATATATTTTTAGAATTTACATGATATATATTGCTGTCAAGGGCAGATTTTCTTTTACAATGTTATAGGATTTCTTGATGGTGAAAGCGGCCATTAGTTTGTTTGTCCATTGTAGCAATTAGCAACGTACGAAGCAGCATGATTTTGAATACTATCTTGCTTTTCTCTTGGATCAGCTCAATGAAAATTTGCCATTAATTTACATGATGCTTGACAGTCTTTTTTTTTTTTTTTGTATTTCTGCACTGTATAATTACCAGTTGTTACTAAGTCGTTTCATTTATCCATTGGATGAGTCAATTTTCAGGTTCAACCATGAATATGGATTCCTCCCATTACCCATTCCCTTTCGTGAATGAATCATGTCTATTTTCACATCTAGGATTTAAATAGCGATAAATAATTGTCAATGGTTGATTATTTTTAATATATTTTTAGAATTTACATGATATATATTGCTGTCAAGGGCAGATTTTCTTTTACAATGTTATAGGATTTCTAAATATAATATTTCACTTGTACCAAACCTTTTGAACTTCCATATGCAATCTCTCTTTTAGTTTCCCTGTTCCAAAATTGGATTTCGATCACGCTTTTATGACTTGCTTGTATTTTTCCGTATGACCCAACTTAGATTTCGGAATGTTTACCATTCATTGCTCCTATGGGTTGGTTTGGCACTTTTTCTTAACCCATTTTGGCCATGCTAATGTTTCAATTCGATCTTGATATTGTGTTATTTTCGTTACTAGTATGCTGTGAAAAGAAAAGCTGTGGGGATCTGGGGATGCAAGGATTGTGGGAAGGTGAAGGCTGGAGGTGCTTATACATTGAAGTGAGTATAGTACCCTTGTGACCCTTCTAATTGCCATTCATGTATGTTTAACTTGGTATAATACTGTTTCTGTATTGTTTACAGCACTGCCAGTGCTGTTACTGTGAGGAGCACCATTCGTCGCTTGAGAGAGCAGACTGAAAGCTGATGGGTTTTTTCCCCGAAGCACAAAGCATCTCTAGGGATTATCATGTGCCAGTTTCCAGTCACTTCGTTGAATTTGTTGACAATTTGTTTGTTATCAATGTTTTGTCTATGCATTTGAGACGCTTGATTGTTATTTCTAGTGTTGAATTCCAGCCTCCAGGGTCTTGACTTTTAGTAGTGTTCACTCGCACCTAATATTAGTATTTTGGTTCTAAAATAGTTGTTAATCCTTAATTACTCTTCTCAGTGATCCTCTGATTATTGTTGATGTTTGTTAGTACTAAACTGGCAGCAGCCAACATGTACTGCATCTTACTCTGAACTCTGTGAACCCTATGATGATTGTGGCATTGTTGAATTATGGAATTGCTAGTGCCATGGTAGCTTCCGGTCGAATAAAGCTTTGTTGCGAAGCTACAAAACAAAATTTTATGAACATTTCTGAAAGCCAAATCTAGTGAGCATTTTTGATCGTCAGGAACTAGTGTTGTACTAGTTGGGTATTTCCTGTGTCCAGGTTTGGTGTGTAACCAATTAAATTCCTGTAGGATGTTTTTATTGAGGCAAAACTGCTATGTATCACTTACAGCGGGATTTGAATTGGTGAACTTGTCTTGCTGAAAAAGGCTGGTTGCATGTAAATGTTACTTTGCATTTATCAACATGTAAATGTGAACTTTATGTTGCAGGTGTATATGTGCATCAACCTAATATGTTTACTATTTGTAGTCATTTAGGAACCTTGATGAGTCACAGGTCTCCTAATATTACCTTTCCGATTGTAGTTCGATGTGCTATATGAAAGACGGCAGGCTCTGCTCTACCACTTCTGATATTCCAGCAAAGAGTTATACTTGATTTGCTTGCAGAGTGTGTAAGCAAGAACAACGATCCGCTCAATCCTTTAGTCCATCAACAGAAAACGTATATTTTCGTTCAACCAAGGATGCAAAGTAGCATAATATACAGATTGCAATAGATGAACACAAGTGCAAGGAAATATTTTGTAGTCATTGGTGACCCTAGGCCATCTCCCTCCAATGGGAATATGTATATTTCCTATTGCTATGGTAGAAATTCGTTGATGTCGGATGAAGAAAGAATTTATATGTAGAAACTCTCATAGAAATTCATCATCTCTCATATAAATTAGAATTGTGCCATACTTTCAAATTAAATCATTAAATGGACCCTTTTATTTTCTGCCAAGTATGAATAAACAATAATATTTATTACAATTAAATTCTTACTACATTTAAAATAAACAAGAAATAATATATAATATACTAAATTATATTAAACTATATCAAACAGTTTGTAGTTTTTAAACTACTTTATATTTTTTTAGTTTTTCGAAACGAAAAATTCGATATCCGATCCAAAACAAGCGTATAAGTCGATACTCTGATACTCATAGAAAGAATCAAACCCAATTCCATGATATCGTAAACATTGATATACAAATTTAGTGATATTTAGTTTTAGCGTTTCACATATACATGGATATTATGATTTGAGTCTCGAAATTGACCGATGTTAGAGTTTGGATATCGCAATTACTGTTCACGTAGGCTAATGAATAGTGACTTCGAGATCTAAATCCTAACATTGGTCATTATTCATATATATGTGAGATCCTAAAACTAAATAGTCTTAAAATTCAGTAAACAGATAGTACATGAAACTTGGGAGTTCCTAACCAAAGCTAAGAAGAGAGAGCAACTAGTAACTGATGATATATGTTCTTTTTGTTGCCAAAACATGTATACATCATTATATAAGAAAAAAAAATAACAAATTAATTAGATAGAAATACTATTCACTTTTCCAAATTGAGGTTCAAATGTGAAAACTATTTCAGAACCATTGTTTGGCTATGGGAAAGAGATGCAAATTAAAACCTACCCTCCATTCAAGTTGTTCTCCCATAAGTAGTTGTTGGAAATATTCTAAGGGAACTAATAATTTTCAAAGGTTGTCTTTGTTTGAAAGGGGGTGTCCCTTCCAAACGGTGTCTTCCTTCCACACAGTATGTTCTTCACTTATTGTGTCCTTTCATCATTTATAAAAGCACAGTCATGTTAGTGTCTGAGTCATTAGTTCATACATTCGAGTACTCAATTCGAGAAAGAGATTATTTGATTGCTTCGTCCAGTTTCTACGATTTGAAGTGTTGTTACCGGAGGATTTGGAGTTCCGTTGTATCTTGGAGACTAAATCGTCATTCAACCATAAGCACCCGTGTGGGACAAATATTGTCTTAAGAACATTGAACCAAGTTCAAGCCTCGGTCTCGGTCAAATTTTATAATTTCAGTTTCTTAGAATACAGATTGAATAACGATCTTAAGATAATTTTTTTGGGTGTATTTTAATCTGTTTTCTTTATACTTTGAATTTGGTTCTGATTTGTTCTATTAAACTAGAATTGAAACAAAACATTTTTCTATTATGATTATTCTTCCTTTACACTTACTGATTTGTACTATATTGTAACAGACAATGTTTGATGTTGAGAACACTGTGATGATCACTTCTACTCCTGTCCATATTGGACAAGGTGAAAAGCCAGAAAAGTTCAATGGAACCGAGTTTAAGCACTAGCAATTAACAAAAGATGTTCTATCTTACAACTCTGTATCTCGAAATTCTAAATGAAACAGCCCATGTACTGCAAATTTCTGGACTACCGCATGGTTGACTCCAGATCAGTGGCTACTCAAGATGAAGATCTGCTATGTATCTTCCATGAATTGGTTGCCAAAGGTATGTCCTTACGTGAACCGTTTTAGGTAGCATCTGTAATTGAAAAACTTTTACCTCTATGGAAGGATTAAATGAACTATCTAAAACATAAACGTAAGGACATGCCACTGGTAGGTCTAATTATCTGGCTTACAATAGAAGAGAACAACAAGAGCACTGATAAAACCTCTTCTATAGAAGCAATGACAAATGTCTTAGAGACAATGAATAAGGGAAAAATGCACAAAGAAATTGGAGGTTCCGGTCAAGGGAACTACTCCGGTCCACATATGCAAGCAAATGAGGGCACAAAGCTGTAGATTGTCGTAGCTCGAAACAACAACAACAACAACATCAATAACAACAAATGATGTCCTCACCAAGCTCATATGACTGTAGATGAACGTTTGGGTAAGGGTGTTGAAGATTTGGTTCTAGATGTTGTTTCTGAAGTGAATATGATAGGAAGCAACCCAAGGAAATAGTGGGTTGACCGTCATATCTACACTGAAAAGACTATGTTCAGTACCTACCAAAACGTTGAACAAGATGAACAAATCTTCATGGAAAATTTCTCTACGTTAAAGGTTGAAGGAAAATAGACGATCATTCTGAAAATGATGTCGAGAAGGGAGTTGAAGCTTAACAACGTTCTGCACGTACCAGATATTCGGAAGAATATGATTTCCGGATCTATGTCTAGCAAACATGAGTTTAAGTTAATATTTAATCTGATAAATTTATACTTACTATGATCAGTAGGGCTTATGTGGGAAGGGTGACCCTCCTAAATGAATGTATTGATTGTTATCCCTAATAAGATGATTATTTTTTTCTTATATTGTCAAGTCCTCTCATGTGTGGCATGGTATATTAGGTTATTAATTACCAGGAAGCTAATGGACTTGGACTTTATTCTCATATCTACAAAAGATTTAAATTATGTGTGAAATATGTGTAGAAGGAAGTTAACCGAACTTCCTTTCAAAATCCTGTTGAAAGAGATCCAGAACCATTGGTTCTAATCCATACATATGTATTTGACCTAAAGGGCATACAAACTAGAAATAGAAAGTATCACTTTAATAGATGACAATACTCGATATTGCTATGTCCATTTTATTAAATCAAAAGATTATTCAATAGATATGTTCAAGCAATATAAAACCGAAGTAGAAAATTTACTTAATCGAAATATTAAAGTTCTTAGAAGTGATAGAGGTGGTGAATATGAAGCACCATTTGGAGGGTTCTGTGCATAATATGGAACAGTCCACCAAACTACTGCACCATATTCACCACAATCTAATGATATTGCTAAACAGAAAAATTAGACAATTAAAAAAATGATCAATTTTTATTTTAAACTCACGACTAGGTATTGTGCATTTTTATATTGTGCAACTCTAGATATTAGATATTAGTTTGTGTATTGGGATTTAAGATTTTTTTCTTCCTGATCGTTTGTGATATATAATTTAGTAAAATAATTTCATTGAAATGACCTTTATATACATGAAACAGAACTATTTACTTTTATTTTTGAAGATAACATTTATGTCGGTTGTTGTTCGTTTTTTGCAGGATTAACACAATAATAATTATCAAAATTATTTTAAGCATTGTAGCAATGATCCGAAAAACTATCAGTGTTGGTTAGAATCAACATTATGATTCGATAATATGCTTTTAAAAAAATTATAATTAAAAATTTAATCACTTAAAAAAATTAAAATTAACTACTCATATAATATGATATATAAAAGAAATTAAACCATTAATGGAAAGTATTAGAAATTAGCTAATTCACCAAAAATGTATTAGAAATTAAACCACTTGGTGGTGGTTTAAGTTGAGGTCTCCAAAATTTGATTTCTCGAACTTTTACCATCTTTTTTATACTTAGTCTTCAGAAATTAGCTAATTCACCAAATAAATACAAGTTTAATGGAAAGTATTAGAAAAAAGTGAAATTTTTTTGTTATGATAAATTAGAATGAATTAATCTCTATTTGCAGAAGTTTTTCAAATGTAAAATGCCTGTAAATATCTTTAAAATATAGCTTTGTAGAAATATTTTGATCATTTTCAAAGTGGGGAAAGGACAAGTCCAACCTGACCTGAAAATTTCATGAGCTGTGCAGGTCCTGGATCGCACTAGTCCGGATTTGACGCCCGGTCCCATGAGTGGTAAGTACTCGTTTCCCTCCATTGGTGAGCGTTCCGAAGTGTGCATGAGTGTGGAATTTTTTTTTAGAAAACAAAGATAATGAACAACCCCTCTTTCCTTCTAGCTAGAGCTGGAATTCTAATTTCTGACTTCAGAGAGCAAAGATATCATTATTTTCAGAAATACCTAACTATAGCATGTTATTTCAAGCACGTCTAGTGCACGTAGTGTTCACCAAACTCTCTCGTTAGTCATTGCGATTTGATAGACACCATTGTCACAGATGTCCTCACAAACAAAAATAAAAAAAAACGCTTAGTTGTACATTCAAAATTTCAACTATTTCAGTTTTTTAACTTAATATACTAAATTTTTTACTCGATAACTTAATACTATAAAATATTTAATATTTTCAAGTTAATATCCAAAAACCCCCTCCCCCCCCCCCCCCCCCCCCCCCCCCCACACACACACTCCCCCTCCCCCCTCCTCTCTCGGCGGCCCCCACCCACCCACACTTTTCGACCCGCGACTGCACCACTGCCCGCCCCTCCTCTCTTTGGTGCTCGTGCAGCCGGCAACGATGACACCGCGAAGAGAGTGGAGCGGTGGTGCAGCAGGGGGTCGGAGGGAGGGGGGGGGGGGGGGAGGGGGGGGGGAGGGGGAGAATTTAGGCTAAATTACAACTTGATATCCTCAACTATTCGAGTTTCCAACTTAGTACCCTCAACTTTGATAGGTATCAACTTGATACCCTAAATTTCAGAAATGACGAAATTATCCCTCATCTCTCTCCACCCCTCCCCCCTTCCCCACCGGATGTTCCCACCCCGCGGCTGCACAACTCCCGCGCCCCGACCCCTCTCTTTGTCACGTTCTGATTTTCGTAGAGTCATTTTATCTCTAGGAATCGATCGTCCTTGCTTGGACGTGATGCCGTACAAGTCTGGTATTGCACTTGTACAAGACAAAGATGGTACACAATTGATAATCTTCAATAGGAACACATCGCATCGACAGAAGCAAACAAATTGAAGTTAATGAGAACATTCTTTCTTATCGAAAAGAAACACTTCACTGATTTATGGCAGCGGAGATAAGCAGATAACTTGAGTCGCACAGAGATATGTAAAATGTATTCTCTTTATTGATAATTGAAGTAGAGTATAAAACTAGTATTGAAATACAATGCTTACAACACATCCCACTTTACATGGACAACCAACTGAACAAGAGCCATAAAGCTTACATTTGATACATTCGTACATTGGAATACAACTCGATATACCGACTTGGATTACAACTAACTGGTACAATTGATTACAATGTTTCATACATTATGTCCTTTATAAACAGAAGACATCATCTTGTACAAGGAGAGCTTCTGCATGCCCAACAAATCTTCGATGCCGTGGGACCGATCAAGCCAATCTTCGTGTACAGAACTTCCCAAGCACGAGCACCTGTCCACAACGTGGGTCAGTACATCATCTATATTAGCGAGTAGAATCCAACCCACTCGCCTAAACCGACACTAAGTTTTCAATTTTAGCAAGCATTTATTAGAATGATCTTTCTAGTTGGGACCTAGCATCAGTTTACAGTTCATGGACAATATTCATAGTGAAGTATGTAAACATATTCTTAGCAACGTTCATGTGAAGGCATCATTATAGCATACTTGGTGTTATCATCAAAAGGCAACATTGAGGCATCGTTAATACTAACATCTTGAACATGTTACGACAATTCTCATAGAAAGCATCACTTAGCATGTAAGTTATGTTTAAGCAGTTTCATAGCAAGGCAACATGTTGGCATACTAAATTTAACATGTTAAGAAGGTTCTCATTTGAAAGGCAACATTACAGCACCATTTTGTTTAGCATATTAAGCAGACAAGTTGAACCAACATAAATATATTGCATATATCACATTTAAGTGATTTCTTACCGATAGCCGACTCCTCGTTCCTGCATCAAATACATGTTAGATAATATACTTACTCTGCCTGCACAAAATATTCATTAGCATGCATCCTGACTATATGACCACTGGTGTTATACACCATTTTGGACTTTCCATATAGGACTTTAAGGATATCGACGCACCATTCACCCGGGTTGCAAGCTCGAAATGAATGTCCCGATACCAATCATGCCACCAAAGCATGCTGCATTTTTTCTTAGGCCGAATCGGTCCCCAGGACCCTAGGAACCGTCCGAGGAAACAATACCTTGTATACAAGTTGTCCATGACCATGCGAATGCGTGTCCGACTCGATCGTGTTCGAAGTCGCATGGTAAAATATTAAAATAAGTAAAGGCCACAATGTATTATCTCACCTCATCATTGTCGTACTCAACGACTTATTCATTTCCAACATTACCATCATTTTCCTTGGTGATCTCAGCGATCCCAAGTCCCATCATACCTTCACATCAATTCATTCTTTGCACAATCTCACATCATTCAATTCCCAAGGAATATATAGCATCTCATTCATCTCATAGGGACAATATCATTTATTTCATTGCTTGTAAGAAAACATGCAACAACAACAGTTACGCAGAAGGTACATGATTCTATTATTTCATTCAGTTCTTTGTGTTAATAGCATAGCCAGTTCATTTCTCATGTATCATTCATGCAGCATTAACAGAAGGGACGTTATCAATTCATTTCAAGGAGGCTTTAGCATTTCATTCTCAGGCATCAAGTCACATTAGCAGTTCGAGTGTGATTCATTCAGCAGTTCAATTTTCATGTATCGTTCATTCAACGATTTTCTTAGCATAAGCATCTCTATCGATTTAGCAACTAAAGTATCACAATTATTCAGCATCCAAGGTGTGGGACATTAAGGACATATTATTAGCAATTTAATACTCCATTTTATTAAACCATGAAGGAGTAAGAAGGAGGGCGGACAGTTCCACTCACCTGAATAAATGGTCTTCCTGTTTCGATTGCACACATTCCCACTAAGCGTAGCTCCACTAGCGAGCCACGTTCCAATACCCATTCCGTCTAGCCAGCTAAGATAGACTGCATCAGTCTCAATTCTCCTGATCTCCAACCCAAGTCATAGTCCAACATTCTGATCGCATCCAACAAGCCCACCCAAATGCCTCGTACGGAGTGGGACATTACACTCCTTGCCGCGTACGACGGAAATAGAGGTGGGGCGGGGTTAGGGGCGCGGGGAGGGGCCGGGGGGAGCAGGGGTGGTGCAGCCACGGTGTTACTCCCGTTTCCCGTTATACGTATCTTCAGTATACGTATACGGATTTTTGACATTTATCAGGTGGACCGTAGTTAGACTTGTCTTGCTTAGCCTAGTCTTGGTTTAATCTTGACTTGGTTTATTTGATTTGGTTTGGTTCAATTTAACTTGGTTTAGCTTGCTTGGTTTATTTTGGTTTGGTTTTGGTTTGGTTTGAGATGGTGAGGCTTACTATATAAGTCAACTCCACTCTCTTTCCTTCATTATTTCTCATAACTTCTTCTTCTTCCTCCATTACTCTCCTACCAACCTAGAGAGCTTAGGAAAGTGCAACTTGCTTCATGATGGATCTTCCATTTTATTGTTCTATCTTCTTCTCTATATGATTCTAAGCATCTTTAGGACTTGACATTTTCATTTTGGTGGATGGATTCTTGTAGATCTAAGTTTGTGCTATTTTCGGTTTTCTTGGGTTTTGATCTATCAAACTTCTTTGTTTTTAAAATATAGTTGTTTTATGTTGTAGAAAATTTTGTTCTACCCCATTTTGACCTATGGAAGTCCAAATTTGGACTTACAGTGAAGGTTTTATGGAGCTTGGAAGCTATGGGTTCTATGGCCATCTTTCTTTAATTTTTTTGAGAAGATGGGCACCCATCGATTCTTGCCGCATGGCACCCCATCGATTCTTGCCGCATGGGCACCCATCGACTCTTGCCGCATGGCACTCCATCGACTCTTGCCGCATGGCACCCCATCGACTTTTGTCGCATGGCACCCTATCGACTCTTGCCGCATGGGCACCCATCGACTCTGGCCGCATGGGACTCTTGCCGTATGGCACCCATCGACTCTTGCCGCATGGCACCCCATCAAATCTTGCCGCATGGCACCCCATCGACTCTGGCCGCATGGCACTCTTGCCGCATGGGCACCCATCGACTCTTGCCACATGGCACCCTATCAACTCTTGTCGCATGGGCACCCATCGACTCTTGCCTCATGACACCCCATCGACTCTTGCCGCATGGACACCAATCTACTCTTGCCGCATGGCACCCCATCGACTCTTGCCGCATGGGCACCGATCGACTCTTGTCGCATGGCACCCCATCGATTCTTGCCGTATGGGTACCTATCCACTCTGGCCGCATGGAAAGATGGGCACCCATCCACCCTTGGTCTCATAGTGCCGCAGAATGCCGTATAATATCTATTTTGGCTGTTTTTGGCTGTTTTATGTCCTATTTGGCTGAATTGTGGCCAGAATTTCTCCCAACTCCCAACATGAAAGTTGTAGATC
>JANAVB010033087.1:0-143911 GCA_029216955.1 Iris pallida | reverse complement strand
TGAAGTTGCTTGAATGATCTTCCAGAAATTCTGATTTCTTCTCTGGCATTTTACCAATGGCCTGGCATGCTATTTTCACATATTAAACATCATCAAGAAAGTTCAAGAAAAATAGTGACAAGGAAGAAATGTTAACTTCTTTGGAGATGTTTTCTACTTTAAATCCTCAATATCCTAAAGAAGATCCTTTTAATAGTTGACTATAATTATGCTAATTTGTTCCTTCTTCTATCTAGGGACACAAACAATGGCTAGCGGAAGTCCAATTCCTTGGAGTCATTGAGCACCAAAATCTGGTAAAACTCGTTGGATATTGTGCTGAAGATGGCGAGAGGGGGATCCAGAGACTTCTAGTTTATGAATTCATGCGCAACAGGAGTCTGGAGGATCACTTATTCAACCGGGCGTATACTTGTCTCTCGTGGAACTTGAGACTACATATAGCCCTGGGCGCAGCTGAAGGTCTGGCGTATCTGCACGAAGGCTTGGAAGTTCAGGTAACTTCAACAATATATTTTTTTATAGTATATTAAAATTTCACCATATTCTATTTATGTGAAATCTTGTATTATTTCTGTCGCACTGGTTTGTTTACAAGTATAAATCATGTGCCAAATGTTGGCACGTTCATAACCATAGATACCTCATCTTGTCCCGGTGATATACCGAGACTTCAAGGCATCAAACGTTCTATTAGACGAGGATTTCAAACCGAAATTGTCGGATTTCGGGCTAGCGAGGGAGGGGCCAACTGCTGGCAACACTCATGTGTCCACAGCAGTAAGCGTACTTTTCAGTTTGCTCTTCCAAATTTCATAATCATGCTACATATAGCCCTGGGCGCAGCTGAAGGTCTGGCGTATCTGCACGAAGGCTTGGAAGTTCAGGTAACTTCAACAATATATTTTTTTATAGTATATTAAAATTTCACCATATTCTATTTATGTGAAATCTTGTATTATTTCTGTCGCACTGGTTTGTTTACAAGTATAAATCATGTGCCAAATGTTGGCACGTTCATAACCATAGATACCTCATCTTGTCCAGGTAATATACCGAGACTTCAAGGCATCAAACGTTCTATAGACGAGGATTTCAAACCGAAATTGTCGGATTTCGGGCTAGCGAGGGAGGGGCCAACTGCTGGCAACACTCATGTGTCCACAGCAGTAAGCGTACTTTTCAGTTTGCTCTTCCAAATTTCATAATCATGCTAGGAGTACATTTTCTGAACAATTTGCTGAGCCAGTACAGCTGGCCCTTTTCCATTCATTTCTGATCATTTCTTTCTTTCATTTTCCATGCTACTTGTTCCCTTTGATCAACAAGCATCACTAAATCTTGATAGCAGAAGTAAGAAACTTCAAACTTGTATCAGTGTAGCACTTATACCATCAATTGGAATAGACACTCGTTAACATTTACAAGGCGTATCAACACACACTAAAATTTACGAGGCGTTTGTACATACATTGCTCCACAATCTATGTCTTCAGAAAGTTGAAATTTATAAGGATAAGGTTATAGCAATGAAAAGCATTACTCTCGAAGGTTGGACCTTCGGTACGAAATGCTTTCGGAGTTGATTGAAGCCCATATTTGCTTGTAAGGTAACACATACCTTTCAACTCAAATCTCATGGGATGATCAGTTTACATTACTGACCAGGTGGTGGGAACTTACGGATACGCAGCCCCAGATTACATCGAGACCGGCCATCTCACTAATAAGAGCGACGTGTGGAGCTTCGGGGTCGTACTCTACGAACTCCTCGCAGGCAGGAGGTCCTTGGAGAGGAATCGCCCGACTGGCGAGCAGAAGCTACTGGAATGGGTGAAGCAGCACCCTGCAGATAGTGGGAGGTTCAACATGATTATGGACCCGCGGCTCCAGAACTTACTTGAAAATAATCCCGCCTTGTTTCAACACCTGAAGATAACATGACTGAGGGGTAATAACCTTCAATTGCATGTGCCCACTCCTATGGAGTCACTAGCCAGTGGTGCAGGTAACTTAATCATATCCTTACTGTCATGTTTAATATGTTATAATCCAACTTTCAGTTTAGAACTGCAATCTAGAGGTTGTCATATAACTGTGGCTGAAAAGTTTTGAACTTGTTATATCTGGCACTTAAATGTTTGTCACTTTTTTGCTCTGTGACTGAAAAGCCACCAGTATGCCTATACCTGGCACAAGGAGCTGACAAGCCATCAGTGTGCCTGTGACTGGTGGATATTTTTTGAACTTGTTATATCTGGGTTTGTCACTTTTTTGCTCTGTGACTGGAAAGCCACCAGTATGCCTATACCTGGCACAAGGAGCTGATAACAAGCATGAAGCCCTTGTATGTTTTATGATTTCTCAGTGAGTTCAACCATAATCTGTACACTTTGCAATATAACCAGATGGTACTGCTTGATATTTGTTCAGAGTAACAGCTATGGTAAATTGCACCAATAACCCCTAAATCTCAGTTTCTGAAAATAATTAGTCCAGATCGTACTGCTTGATATTTGTTCAGAGTAACAGCTATGGTAAATTTCCAGAATTTTTGGATGGAGAAAGTTACATTATGAGTTAAAACGGATACAAGGGCAGAATCTAGTATGATTGGATGCAGAATTTTTGGATGGAGAAAGTTACACTATGAGTTACATTATGGTAAATTGCAGAATCCAGTATGATTCCTTGGAGTGAGGTACACCTTTGTAATAAACAACCTACTTGCATGAATGTGAAACTAAAGTTCCTATGTATTAGTTAACGTTTGGCAATTCTTTGATGTCGTGAAATTGGTTTACTGAGCAGATATGACTCCAAAGGCCACAAACCTATGTTGAGACTGCTCAAGTACACTTGGTTTTACAAATTTGACATTTAGCCTTCTATTTCTTTAGTCCAAGAGTATGTACTATGCATACCAGTATGACATGGTGTAGATATGACAACCATGTAATATGTGTGGTGCATTGGCTAGTCAATGTCGGATTTGTGTCAGATATAGACATGGCTCAAATTTTGTATGTTTCCTGTAGTGTGCTTTGGTTAAGTCAATGCCAGATTTGTAAATTTTAGTCTGATTTCAGTCTGATTTTTTCATGGATAGAAAAGCTCAAGTCTGATTTCAGTCTGATTCAAGTCTGATTCCATTATTTTGTATGAAAGTAGTGGATAGAAAAGCTCAATAGTAAATTTCAGTTTGATTTTTTCTTATGCAACTTGATCTCTACCAACAATCCAAAAAATTAACTTGACAGGCTTCCAGAAGAAAAATACACGGGTAAGACACGTGGTAAAGCAGTAGAGAAATGGTACAAAAAATCGGCAAGCTTCAAGTGCCAATTCCTACCACGGAAAGGGCTCCGGTCGGGGAAAATGCTACTCCCCTTGCAAACCAGATTGGTATCAAAATCCGAGGATTGAGAATATATGATTGATCGGGTTTGGACAACAAAAGAAAATTTTAAGGTATATGCTGCTCAATTACTTTATTCCTACTATTGTCTCCCAACCACAGTTACAGTTACATACAGTTACATACCATTTCAGTAGTTTAGTAGCACAGGAATTTCTTATGGAGCTTTTTATTATCCATTTTTAGTAGTTCGTGCAAAAAACTTATTACATTTACAATTTCTACATGGTAATTTGTTTTAACTACCCTTAGAATTCGTGTATTTTTGAGTACTTGATGAGTGAGAGAGCAAAAGAGGATTAATGTATTTGATGAGTGAGAGAGCAAAAGAGGATTAATGTATTTACTTAGTGGTTTTGAAAGGAATGGCTTACAGTTGAGTTGAATAGATTAAAGTGTTGTTGCCAACAATGGCTGTGGTGTCCCATTATTGCAAGTAATGGGTGAAAACTTGATGAGTGTATCAAAGCAGAATGCTTCCAGGAATGCTTTCAGACATTTGACAGAATGCAGAATGCTTCCAGGAATGCTTTCAGACATTTGACAGAATGCTTCCAGGAATGCTTTCAGACATTTGACAGAATGCAGAATGCTTCCAGGAATGGGTGTATCAAAGCAGATAACAGGAATGGGTTTAGCTTACCTTGATTACTTGATGAGTGTATCAAAGCAGAATGCTTCCAGGAATGGGTTTAGCTTACCTTGCTAACATGAATGGGTTTCTCTTAGCTTGATAATAGGAATGGGTGAAAAGAATGCTTTCAGACATTTGACAGACTTTCCATGTTGGTTATCTTTTCACCCTGCTTCCAGGAATGGGTTTAGCAGAATTCTTTTTATTTTGTGATTGTTAATAAGTAAGCCACTTGGTTACCTTTTCACCCTTTGTTTTGATTTCATGTTGTAGAAGCGATCAGAAGATCAGAACAAAACGTAGTAGCACGTTCCAGTTTGCCATGGAATCATTCTTGCGGGTCAAAGTCATTTGCAGCAACAATGTCTATGAAGGTTGACACCTTTTTTTTATTTTTATACAATTTCTAGATTAATTTTTATTATATATTTTGAGGGATGCTAGGCAGCGACTTCTTTTGGGTATATCTCTTATCTCGATTGTTCTTATGCTTGGGTACCCATAGTTTAAAATGTTTGTCTCATGTATCTAGTATTCATATTCGTATCCGTTTCATGTTCGTAACTTTATCATGTGTATGTGTTCATGCAAGTGTCATTTTTATTAGGATGATTCTTTCAGGACAACCTTCAAATTAATTGATTTTTTTTTGTCTTGATGTTCCAGAGGCCTTTTAATTGCTTATACTTTTTTACCCATATTTGTATTATAGAGTTTGACTTTTCCTCTAAACATTCTTTTATTTTGTGCAATATCAAAATTCGATAGAGCTTGGTGTTTTTGTGTTTTATTTCAGTTATTATAATATAGAGTCAAGAAAAATATTTTAATAGTAATTAGTTATAGAGACAAAATTTCATTCTTTTATATATTTTGTTTTGTTTTACTTACAATTTTGTTTTCTTTAATTTTTGTTTGCAGGATCACATGGACAACAAGTCGATTTTTTTGGAAGAGATTCGGGCAAAGTTTTTGGAAATAGACTCGGATAATTTTTTGGGAAGACAGTAAATTAATGTACTTTTGTCTACATTGTAGTTATCTAAGCTGGAATACAATATGTTTGTGGAATACATTACATGTCTTGTTGAATGAATTACTTGAAGTTGTTAAGATATTTGCATTAATGGATTATTTATGAGAAAACTGTTTTAAGATATTATATTGGATATCATGTTATGGGTACAATTTGTTGCTCTTCGTTCTTAAGTTCTTTTAATATGAATTTTAGTTTTATAATTTAATTTCGAAATAAGGTTTTTGCATATCTATGTTGAAAATATCTGCAAAAAGAAAAATATATATTATTTCTTACAATAAAAAACATAAACAATATAAAATAGCTTTTGCGACATCACAAATTGTGTAGCAGAAAGTCTTATCCTATACATTCAAACAACTATTTTTTCCGACATGTGTTATGTAGCCAAAAATACTAACATTCTGCGACATAAATCACACATGTCGCCGAAACTAATTTTTAAAAAAATTGTGTGGGATGTCGCCAAAAGTAGTCAACTTTCCGCGACATGGCGTGTTCATGTCGCCATATACTTTCCCAGACAAGGCTATCGCGACATACGTGCGACATAACGTGTTATGTCGCCGAAACCCTTTGGCGACACAAATCTAGCTTTTGGCTACATATTTCATATGTCGCAGAATTTGCATTTTCTTGTAGTGGGATATCCTTATATCTCCTTTGGCTGTGACACTCACACTACACGGTTTGAGACAGTTTGTTAGGGGTACGACTTATTGACTAGCTATCTTTATTGTCGTGTGACGATAGATATTCGTAACTGCTATGATTAGGGTTTTAGAGACTCAAGAAGTTACAAAACTGGACGAGTTATAGACATGACTTGAACGGTGTGGGAAATATTGGGGAGGACAGTCGCTAGTGCGTATGGGAATCCAACAGGTAAACCACAGTCTCCGAATGGAACTGTGGCAATTTATTTGCAGATGCCCTCTAACGTTTTGGACGTTACGGACGGATACAGATGACTGGATGCCAGTTACGTACACATAGCCTAAAATCCCATCCATGCGCATGAAAGTTGTCCTCTAAATTGCACATTAGGCGGTTAGAATCTCCTTTGTATATTTGTGTCTAGGTAGTCTTTATATATTATTTTATTATTCTGACAGTTTATATTAGCTTGTTCTTCCTGTATCTTGCTACGTCCGTCTGAGGACCTGGTTTTTCCCCAGGTGTGTGTTCATGTTTTCCGCAGGTATCCTAGCCAAGGCCGTGGTCTTCTCCATTCTTTCGAAGACAATTGCGCTTGGTTCGTCTTACCATTTTTTGATTCATGTACATTTCTTTCATTGAGATAGTTGGTAGTGGACTTTGTCTCCGCCCAACGATTGTATCATAAATATTCAAGTTGATTTTTATATTATTATTCTTTTCATTGTGGATGAGATTTAGTTTGTCTTGGATTACTGTATTTTACAGCTTATGTATTCATACGAGACCTACGTACTTCGTATGAATACAGCTGGAATGTCTACATACTTAGTCCTACGTATTTTGGGACTGGGGCGTTACAATGTCCGTTTGCCGCCGGGGGCTGGACTCGAGTGGTTCTACAACTTTCCATCAGAGGCCCGCTTAACAGTATGTGGGACGCTCGGATGGTCAGAGGTCGGATCAGCGGACCGAGCTTGCCAAGCTCGTACTGCCCTAGACTTCTTCACTCTAGTGTGTGAGGGCACATAGTAGGAGGAGTCTAAGTGGTGCTGGAGAGAATCAGACATGTCTTCTTGGGAGCACAAGAGATCAGGACCATAGGAGAGGCGGTCGAACACAGAGCCGCGTGGAGTAGGCGTCATGCGGCTGGAATCAATAATCTTCATGCGGCTGGCAGTCGTAGCCGCATAGGTCTTCTCCATGTGGCTGGAAACCCTGGCCGCATGAGTGTTCTCCATGCGGCTGGAAATCCTGGCCGCATGAGTATTATGCATTTGGCTAGCAGTTTCAGCCGCATGGTCATCATTCATGCGGCTGGCAATCTTGGCCGCATGAGTCTTCGCTTTGCGGCTAGTGCCCTTGTTCGGTTTCTTTCTGGAGCACATAGAATCGCTCTTTGTCCCTGCAAGTCCAGCATCGTAGTGTTTCCTCTGTCGGACTTGGGGACAGCAGAGTCCTCTATGGCTTGAAGTGGGCCGTGCGAGAGTCGCCTTCGCCGTCTTGGGTAGTAGAGAGTACTCCCTCCAGGGCCTGGGGAGGAGCAAATGATTTTGGCCTCCATTCCCTGCGAGCCTTCTTTGTGCGAGCGTGCTTCTGGACCAGGCCAGCGCTCCCTTCGGAGAGCATTTCTTCGAACGCCTGTTGGTCGAAGCGAACGACCATCTTCTGTTGCGTGGAGCCAAGTTTGGCTACGTCCGATTGCGTCTTTAACTCCTCAGCCGTGGAGAAGTTTGTCCCCAGCAGAGTCGCCATCGTGTTTGCCATGAAATATAAAAGAACAGAACAATTATCAGAGGACTGGACTTTTACTTCACAATACAAACTCGCTTGTACAAAGAAAGCCTAGGGACGAAAGCCTAGGTACAGCAATCTAAGTACAATTGTTTATTTTAGATTCTGGAGGGTGACGATAGAGGCTCGGAAAAGCGACGGCCGCTCTGCCTTACTCCTTGGATGATCTGGTGCAGCCTTGGCTCTGTAGAAGAACTGCTTGGCGTTGGTGAAGAAATGCTCTCCTTTCAATCTCTGTATATTCTTTCTCTGGCTCTCTGAATCTCTGTGTCTTCTTTTTTTGCAAAAGTAAGAGTCTCTCCACAAGGGAATGGCACCTTGCTATTTATAAGAGTGGGGGCATCACTAGGGTTTGCAATGATTGTCCATTCTCAAAAGTCGCGGCTAAAGATCAATGAATCTGGGCCGTTCATCTTGAATATAATAGATTTGAGCAATTAATATGATTGTATCAAATCTTTTGTGGGTAATTAATGATGATTGACATAAATCCTCATGATTTTTCATGCCAATCTCGGATTTCCTGCCACGTGTCATTGATTTGCTTGATTACAAATGATCTGATTTGATCCCAATATTTTTGGAATTTGTTGATGGATTTCGATCGATTTGATGCCACGTGTCCCACTATCATGCCACGTGTCTTAACCGCGAGCCACTGAGGAAATATGAGCCGCATGAGGATTGCTCCCCATTGAGCCGCATAAGGCTGGCCACGTCTCAAGGCTGCTTGGGAGTGGCCCCTGAACATTTGAACCGCATGGTGATGATCTGAGCCGCATGAGCGTAGGTGACCGCATGATGGGTGCCTTCTTCGGGAGCCGCATGGAGATAGTACTCATGAGCCGCATGGGGTAGCCTCTGCTTGAGCCGCATAAGATAGCTTCGGCCTGAGCCGCATGGTATAGCTTCGGTCTGAGCCGCATGGGACAGCTTCGGCCTGAGCCGCATGGGGTGGTTTCTGCCTGAGCCGCATGCGACTGTCCACGTGTCAAGGCCGCATGAAGGTTTCTGGATTTCGGGAGATTGTGTCAGAGATTTCCTTCGTTTTCCTAGGAGTCTGCCATTATGACGGAGTCATTATTGTTTTTTTGTGTCAGAGCTGTCATTTGTCAGAGCTGTCAGCCGTCAAGGCATTTAATGCAGTAAAGGACAAAAGGGAAGAGCTGTTTGCAGGCCACGTGGCTCCTCACTGAGCCGCATAGCACTTATCCGAGCCGCATAGACGCTTGAGCCGCATGGATCCTTGAGCCGCATGGATCCTTGAGCCGCATGAGCTCTTTGAGCCGCATGGGACTCTGGCCGCATGGATCTTCCTTTATTCTTTTCCATGCTTCTACAGGGGTTACTTGGGGTGTCGAGGTTTCTTAGGGTTAGGGTTTTCTCTCGATTCCTCTTTCTTTCTTTCATAATCTATATAGAGTTTTTGTATATAGTTATAAGGGGGTCGGGTTTTATTTTCCTATCGGGTTGGCTGTGTAGTAAGGGAGGGGTCTACTACAGTGGACTATTTTCTTTTCTTTTCTTTTAACTTATATATATATATATATATATATATATATATATATATACACACACACTTCTATATTCCATGTATTTAACCCATTAATACAAAATACAAAAAAAAATATAGTTTGTAGCAATTATTATCCTATCTCCAAAATAAATTATTACTTTCAATAACAATAACACTTATAGGTTACATATAGATTTACCAACCTTTATAATCAATAATAAAATCATATAGGCAATTATTAGCTAAGCAAACATACAAATATAAACATACAGTCTAAAACCCCAAAAATGCACAATGATTATAAGAAAATTTATACTTTCCAATGTAAATATAAATTAAAATAGCGAATAATGCATATAGTATATTTTAATATTTAATATTTAATTTATAGAAATTACTCACTAGGTTATAAAAATGAACTACCAATATATATACACATCCATATATCTATATGGACACCGTTAGTCGCACTACATGGCTACATGGACTTGGGTTTGGTTCGGGTCAAGTCCGGATTAATTTGGTACAACCGGGTCACCTAAAAGTCAAATAATCTTAATAATAATTAATTAAATCGTCTATAGGGATTAAGTCGTAACTTGACTGGTTTTTCTAGTTGGGACACGCCTATGGCTCGGCCTTCCCTATTATGGCTAATACACTAGTCAAAGCACACGACTTCACTATCCGTGCCAAAAATTTTGGTTATCTTGCACTCCAAAAATTAGCCATGACTAAAGCCTTCTATAATAATTATTACTTAATTAAAATATTTATAAAATTCCAAAATCACCATTTAATTCAAATAAATACTAAAAGTATTTTTTAAAAAAAATTCAGGAAGAGGGTTTACATCTAGTCCAGCTATACTAAATATTGTAGGTGAGTCTCATATACCAATACGGACTAAGTCTAGTGGTAAGAACTTTCGTATCATTACCGATATCTGGTTTTCCAACCAAGAAAAATATCAGGACATCGCAGGAAAATAAAACCTAGCTCAGACCAAAAATCTGAGACGATGAAAATGATGAAAATCTCGAGGGAAACAGTTTTAGTAAAAACAAGTTTTAGAAAATAATGAACTATCAAGGCTACAAAAATCAAAACAACGGTAAAACAATAAATGTACAGTAGTTCGGCAAGATGTACTTGCCTAAGATAGCTCCTAGCCTAACTCTTATACTCCACCACCAAGAGGGGCTCAGAAACCACACTCTGAGGTCTCGAGACCAAGCTCCAAGCTCTCGAGAACTACGGAGTGGAAACGAGAAGATAAGAGAGTAGAGAGAGAAAGTGAAAAAAATTTCGAAAGAAATCGAACTCGTATATATAGAGAAGGGGAATTAATTGTGACCGTCTGATCGCGATCTGCAACTCGCTCAGGATTAATCCGGACCGTTCATCAAAGAAAACCAAAAACCAATGGATAATAAGACGTATCAAAACCAAGAAACCACTAGACAAAAGAATATATCAACATTATTCATTAAAGTATCATGACACTATTCAACAAATCTCATTCCTACCGATGATCGGATGATCCGGCAGATTTCCTCAGATTTTCAATGGATGATCCGGATCGTCATATCAACTTTTTGCATCTAATGTGGCGACATTCGGATGATCCGGGAAGTCTGAAATCTTTTTACTTGGAGAAATTTTTGGGTTCACCGTTCTACATGCCGATCCTAACACGGGTATATTGCAATGCTAACAAGTATTCTAACAGTCTCCAACAATGTAGAAATAATCATAGTTAATAAAACTTAATAAATCAGTAAATGCTCGTATGTCCATATACAAATATCGATACTGTGAGACGGGTCTCACACCGCCTAAGTGGGACAACGTAGACTGTTACTGATTACATATATACTTATGATCTAGTCAACCCTGCTTAGGCAGCACAATCGACGAATCCTTATTGCATATTAACCGGGATATAATCCAAATACAATATAGTAAATCGCAGGACTTTCTTAGACACTCTATTAAATTACTTGATATATAGCATGTTTGTTTTCCAGTAGTCATGTGGACGTATGTTGTCTAGGTGTAGTAGTTCACCCCTTGTCCTTGTTTGGTATAGGGATGGACTACTGTCCCGACGATAGACTACGAATTTATGTTACGATATAGGTATTTTATTTTATTTTAAAGAAGGTAATTGTGGCGAACGCTCCCACCGGAAATCGATCTCCTGACCACTCGGACTGCATGCCTCACCACTACCACTAGGCTAGAATATAGGTATCTCTGTACTATATTATTGATTGGGTTTTCATTATTCGTTTGTGCTTCCTTGTGATACTTGTTATTTTAGGGGTTAACCTCTCCAGTATTGTATGGTCAGATTTAGTAGCAGAGCACGAGGATCTATTGTCACTTTTTTACGATGGTGCATACTAGGATGACTGTCGAGGGACTTGAGTGGATTTCTTCTCCAGCACTATTATTATTTTGATTCTTTTGAGGTATTTAGCCATCTAGCACCAGTTTAGTCCGTAAATTTTGGAAGCCTATTTTCAGTTAATTTGATCGCATGATTGTATATATTAGACTGTAGCTGATGATGTGATCATATGTCTTTATACTGTGCTAGCTTTCCATTTGTATAGCTAGCTTCATAACCATTTTGATAAAGCGACAGGGACGCCTTACTATTTTATTTTGTATATTTTATATTTTTGCTTCTTATTTGACTTATTGAGACATGATATATTATGTGAGATGATAGGAGACTTGTATTATAGTATATACCACATTGTCTAGGTACAGTCTGATCATATTGCATAATACCGACTTATACTGTAGTGCACAGCTAGTCAATACATATATTCGTTTTCTTTTCATGTTGTTTGTGGTTGTCATCTTTGTCCTCGAATACTACTTTGATGGATTTGAACCCGCCAACTAACAGTCAATGATGCAGAATAAAAAAAAGTTCATAAAGACGAGACGACGCTGTTAACTGTGTTTTTTAGTTTCTCCCGGTGGTGGACCTCTCTGCCGTCCTCATGTTTAGTGTTCCTTATTACCTACCGGCCTTACCTCAGATTTTGGACATGTGCCGATGACAGTTGAGTTGTGTAGAAGATTGAACGAGCATCCTCTCTTGTTCTAGTCACTGTTATACATCCTTTCAATTGCATAATGTCTCTTAGCAAAAACAAAAAGAAATTGCAGTCTTTTCACTTCTCTTTACTCGTATATTTGTTGCAATTTGTAAAAGGGGAAAAAATAATAGTAAAGTCGAAATGTTCCCTGATTCCTAAATCTCATTTCTGAATACAACACTATTACACAATATAACATATAAAATAGGTCCTCCAAAAAATATTAGAATCATGTCATCCAATGATTTCCATATCTTGATGTCAATTAAGTTATCAATAATATTAAAGAATGATCCCAGTACCAGCACCTTTACTCCAACAGGATCTGCAACAATCAATTGCTAGTGCACACAAAGGAGACTTCTTGTATCAGGACAAGTTCAGTTCCATAATGATATATGCATTAATTACAGTCCAAACGAAGAAGCTCAATATATATATTGTTAAATTTTGGAGGCACCCACAAAATGTACTAAACTTACGTCCAGAGCAACGTACGGTGGTACTGGTATCCTCAAACTGGTGATTCCACTTCCAACTGCACTCGTAATGTAACGCTTCTGAAACTGGGTTAAAAATCCTTTTACATGCATATAAAATAGATACAGAGATTTCTAGCCCAAGTTTGGCTGCAAAGTTTGTTCTTTAAATACAATGTAACAAGTTATGTATGAATCAAATATAGGATACACTTGGTTCCTAACACCATATTAACTGGAAGATAGCTACGAGCTAGTAGCGCTGGAACATCTTCTCTTCCAGGGGAACTTCGGGTTCCACAAAACAGTAATAGGTTTGCTTTCAAGCAGCTTTCCCACAATCCACAAAACTTCCAGGGTTTATCGTAATACTTTTGGTGCAGTTGTCTGTCTTGTAAATGCCAACAAGTCGATCCGCAAGCTCAAACATGTTATTTCTAAGACTGCATAGTCATACATAAATATTCAAGAAAAGCAGAAATAGAATACAACCCTCGTACGTTTAACCATAGGAGCATTATCATACCTTATGATAATAAATTGTGCATCTTTTGTTCGGTCTTTGACATAATGTCCCACAATGGACACATTTTTGAAGTCTGCATGCGCAAATATAGGTTTCAAAAGATGCATATACACAGAACTGATGGTGGTAAATAATTTTGGAAAAAGATTTGGGATATAAGTTAACAAAGGGAGTACCCAGGGCAGCATCTATTTCATCCATAACATACAACGGAGTGGGCTTGTAGTGATGGAGAGCAAATACAAGAGCTAACGAGCTAAGTGTCTGCAAATAAATATATAAAAAAGTTTTAGATTATATTGACATTGCCTATAGAAATACGATCTACAGAATGTAAACAATTGTTATCCATAAATAGATTACCACAGTTCTTGAAAAGTGGCCCATGAATTCAATTGTAATATTGAAGGATGTACTAAATTCTTAACAAGGTGTAACTGGAATGCACCATTTTCTGTTATTCAATCCATAACCTACAGGTAATCTCTCGTTTGATTAAAAGGGTATCCCACAGATTCAAGACTTCCACCAATTAAGCATCTTGAGATGGGGCAAGCTTTACACAGACTTTAACCCAATCTTATGAAGAGGTTTCCGTGACTCAAATACATTCTCCAAGATCCAAACAGTCTTACAGTCACATTAATGGATGCCGTCTTACATGCATCTTTACATTAACATCAGATAATATTATATTAATTTCTAACTGGGCTTGCTTAA
This sequence comes from Iris pallida, assembly GCA_029216955.1. NCBI lineage: Eukaryota > Viridiplantae > Streptophyta > Magnoliopsida > Asparagales > Iridaceae > Iris > Iris pallida. The sequence continues at coordinate 130,009 of JANAVB010033087.1, read as the reverse complement.
TTTCACTGCTTGGCTCATATTTAAACTTTGAAAAAACAGAACAAAAATCATACTCTGAACCATGAGGCATATCCCTCAGTCGAGATGCCTCGTTGGCGAGTTTCTCTAATTCAGCAGGAGCTTAAACCACACGAGTTACTTAGGTCTTCCTTTCCTCCAACTAGGCTTCCAGGTTTTAAAGGTGGCCCTCCCTTGCGCATAGTTGTCTGGGTTTGCAATTGTTTGACCATAAATGAACACCTTCATAACGGTTAGAATTCCAGATCCAGGCAATAGAAGTTTATCCTCTTCCTTGATTGCCGAAATGCACGACAGAAGATAGTACTTACTTTACAGACCACTCCCCTCCATACTCCAGCTACCTGCATCGCCTTAATGTTGTACTATATTCTTTAAGGCTTTCATGCCTTGTCAGTCTCCTTACTCCAAAGCTATATAAACCAATGGTGTAACAGTAAACATCAGGTTACCGGTTCCCTTCCTAGTCACTAGATCTACAAGCAGTTTGAGGTCATTATCTCTTCATCGGAAATCGGCTCCAGACATCATGAGGGCCCCATCTCCATTAATGATTTACATTCTGTCATATAATTGTAGCCTAATGATAACATGTAAACAGAAGCAAGAATACTTCTACTTTTTTCAAGCGATGAGCCTGAAAAGAAGGATCTAATATACACCACATGAACCTCAAAACCATGTTTAACAGATTCTCTCTTCATTGGAATTCGGTTCCAGATATCATGAGGACCCCATCCCCATTAGTGATTTGCATCTTTTGTCATCTAATTGTAGCCTGATGATAACATGTAAGTGGAAGCAAGAACATTTTTACCTTCTCGAGTGATGAGCATGAAAAGAAGGATCTAATATACACCACAGGAATCTCAAAACCATGTTCAACAGGAGAAAAGTGCAAGAGAATTCTCACTAGCCTCACCACATTTTCTAGCCGAATGGACAAATTCAGGCATGTGGGAGAGAATTTGGATGATACAGAGAATATGAAAACATGCCTCCAAGAAGCACATATGATATGAAGCATATTTACGGGAGAGGTTAGGGCATAGTTTGCAGTACCAGTTAGGAATGTGCAATCCAATACTGACCCCAATTGATACCTGGCTGATCCGACATTGGGACTCTCTTTTCCAGTCAATTTAACAAAGAAAAAGTAAAAGAAAAAGAAAGAAGTATGAAAAACGGCATCGACACAATGATTATGGTGTGCCCTTTATTGACACACTATAACCATTATCATTTGTCGAAGTTGTACACATAAATTTGCAACATACATCCATCTTAATATTATTTTCATTCAAAACTATCCATCGAGTAGAAGCCTTCCTTCCCCCATCAAAGAGGACTAAGACGGGCCGAGTCGGTTTGTAGTCCTAGTCCGGATAGGTGTTACATATAAACTTCAGGATTTAATGGAAAATAAATAGCATCTAAAATCTGCAACCAGAAGATATCTTAAAACTAGCAAACTGCACTTTAAGTCAAAAAATAAGCAAGGATGCTTCACTCTAACTGGATATTCTATATTCCTGAATACCGAGGAATGTTGCAACATTTCATGGGATTATAAACCATGTAAAAGGTTACTTCAAATGCAAGAAAGCAGACTGAAGCACTGAAATTCAAATATACGTAAATCATAATTATATCATGACATTGACTGCAAAATAGCAAGAATAGACCATGACACAAGAAATATTTTAGAATTAAATATAAATTCCATGCCTTAATTGCTCAAGGGTTAGAGAGGCTCTTTAAACTTCTATTTAGATAGAATAGAGAGAGAGAGAGAGAGGGGGGGGGGGGGGGGGTAGAAGTCTACCTTCTCACCACCTGATAGGTTTGCGATGTTCTTCCAGCTTTTCTTTGGGGGTCTGACGCTAAAACCACACACCTTCTGAGAAAGGATCCAGAGAATCAACAAGCTCTAGTTCTGCATCACCTCCTAGTGTAATCATCTGCAGAAAATAATGCAGGAGTCTACATATCTTTTTTCTTGAGGAATTCTAGATTTTAAAATTATTTATATCAGCTAATCAGCAAATTAGGTATTATCTTATAATTCATAGGCTACATAATTAATCAAGAAACAGAGGATAAGGTCTTCTATTTAGCAAAACCTGATACATCTCCTTCAACTTTAGGGATATAACATTAAATCCTGCCATGAACTCATCCAACCTGAAATGCCAATAAACCATATGGCCTTATCACTACCTGTGTTAAGTATGTCAAATTAGCAAGAGCATGGGCGAGTATAGATTCTCATTTACCTTTTCTTTCTCAATCCATCATATTGCTTTTTAAGATCATCACGCTCTTGTGTTGCTGCATTAAGTTCTTCAACACGTTCATTATACACATGAGCCTTTCTCCGGTATCTACAGAAATGAGTGAGAATGAATCATTTCAATGAAACTGCCGGGATGTCTTGAATCCTAATCAAATAGTCTGGTCCCCAGTCGATTCAGCTACACCAGCAAAAGGACTCTTCCGAGGTGAGTCCGACGAGCCAAGTTTTTTTGGTGTATGTTGTATTTTGTGTACCTATTTTGCAACTTTTGTTTATTACTTATCCTAACCAGTTAAGGGTTTCTGTGGGGCTTATAAACAGCTTATGTGTTGAATCATCTGAAAATAGTGAAGAAAGCGATTTGTTGTTGTCGTGGTTTTTCCCGATTAGGGTTTCCACGTAAAAATTTGTGTAGCATCTGCGTGATTCTTGTTTTTTTTTGTTTTATCTCGATTTTATGTTACAAAAACCAATATTGTAGAAATGCTACAAAAGAACTCTTACTCAGAAATTGAATCCAAATTTGGGTTCATGTCTTTCAACTGAGCTTCAAGTAATGCCACCATCTCCATTGTTCTTTTCATGTCAGAAGCATCATTAAGGGACTCATCGTTTAACGTAGTTTGAAGCTTTTCAGGATCAACTGCATCTTTGTGAATTCTGTAGTAATGAACTTGCATTCAAGACCGAGAAATATGAACCCAAGTATATATACACTACTTGATAAAGCAAATATGAACTCTCTCTGCAAGCAAAATTGCTAGATATAAATTATATGGTCTTACAGATCCATATGCTTCACAAGATCCATCTGGATATCAACAAGCCTTTTGTTTAGTGCTTTCCCCTTCATCTCCCAATCCTTCAAAAGCTTCTTCGTGTCTTGCAATTTATACTCAGTATCAACCTGTGGGACAAATGTCAACATTCACGACTCTCTTATGTATATAAAAGAAGGGTATATGTCTACCATGAGTACAAAAACATTAATCATTTGATGGAACCTCAGTAGCTCGTAATTCTTCAAAAGCTTTCTTTAGTTTGTTATGTTCTGCCTTTGTTGAATCCAACACATCCTTATGCTTATCAATAAGCTGCAGAAGACGAGAATTAGCAAAATGTGCTTTCAGTATTGAGACATTCAGAAATGAAATGTTGCTAAGATCATTAAGATGTAGAGTAAGAATAATATGATCAACTACCTCTTGAGTTTTCTTATAATCTTCTTGAACAACAAAGGCCTTCTGCTCGATCTCTTTAAAAGTAGCTACCAGTCTTTCCTTCTCATTAACTACCTTTTCTTTCTCTAGTTTAGACTCCTCAATGCCTCTAGTTAACTTCTTTAACATCTTGTCACCTGTTACTATCTTAACTTTGTATCGGTTGATTTCAGTACCAGTTTTATCAATGTCCTGTCAAGAAGATTGAAGATAGTCTCAGTGGACTCACTATGACTTTCAAGAAGGTACAAAGTAGATACACTCACAGATTGAATTTTGTGACTTTTAATTTCTGACTTCTAAGCCTTTCACCACCAGCATTCTCAATTTTCTTCTGAAGCTCAGAGGCCTAGAGGTGCACACATAAGAACAACATATGCATCATATTCCATTATACCATTGGTTATAAGCTATGGAGACATTTATGGGGGTAAAATGTTCTCTAGTACTCGAACAAATCCTTCCAAAAAGACGAGCTGTAAGAACCTCTTAAGATTATGCTCTTACAAAATTACTTACTCTTTCTTTCAGTTTGCTAGAGCATTTGGAAAGCTTTTCTAGTTCCCTTTCCTCGGTGCTTATGATACTTTCTAGTTCCTTCAGTCTGTTTAGCTCGTCCTTCTTCGGTTGTGATGCAACCCTCAAAGAATCAATCTGCTTTTCTATGTATTTGTGCCGCTCATTCAAACTATCAATCTGTGAAGAGGAGGAAAAATAGACCATGACATCATCCTCACTTTGTAAGATTCATGGTAACCAAACCTCAAGGACATCAATAACTAGTATACATTTACCTCCTTCTGGCATTTTGCTAATTCCATCTCCAGATAGGCTTCAGCTTTTTCACATGCTTGACAATGCTTTATTGCTTCACCAGCCCTTTGGCGTAAGCTATTAAGTTGCCCCACTAAATGAGCAAGCTCTTTCTCAGCTTGGGCAACAGCTTCTCCTGAAACACTTTCCCTGATAGATGTACCAATCTTACCCCCACGGGGTCTGTTTCCACCACCACTCATTGTACCAGACTTTTCAAAAAGTGCTCCCTCCAGAGTCACCACACGTCGAAATTCTCTATCTTCGCCATATGCAATCCTAGTGGCCTGAACGTGTGAAAGAAGACTGAGAAAAAAGTGTAAAAACAGACCATTGTGCAGATACGATCTACAACAACTGATACAATTTTTCCAGTCATACAAATAGTAAATCAAATAGAATTTGTCATGTACAGAAACAATTCAAACCATCTAGTTCACACCTGTGAGATCACACATGTAAATGCAAGAGACCCATATAGATGGGCCGCCATATGAGCAAACATGAATATACGGAAAAAGATTTGTATTATCGGCTGATATCAATACATATCGGCCATATTAGATCGGTTTGGACCATCCTAATCCTACATAGCTGAATTATCAAGTTTAGACCAACACCAATAAGTGTCGTTCCAAAACTTACATGCTTATGTCAATACCTACCCAATACCAACCAAGAAAAGTAGAAAAGAATGGGAAAAAGTGTGTCAACACAATAACTCGCTTTTGCTGAAGATAATCAGGCTAAAGTTTGTCCCCACACCGTAACCATTAAAATTTATCCAAAAATTAAGTCTATGAATTCATATCATTCATTCTTTTAACCTCAAATAAATCAAAAGAGGAAGAGAATCTAAAGATAAATAGCAAGTAAATAAATAAAAACACTATCTATAGCGGGTGAGCAATTCATCAATAGGTTGAATTTCATTCTATTCAGAACCAATTGGAAACAACATAAATATTGCCTTAATGTATCCAAGTTTATTTAGGTTGTGAGGCAACCATAGTTGCCAGAGGCAAAAAGCACACATAGGCGCTAAGGTCCTATAGAGCCTAGGCGCAAAACGCACAAGCAATGTGTGCGCCTCAAAAAAAACGCGCGAAAAGTATAGAAGCAGTTATATTTATGTTAGCATATGCATTCAATTTGTTTGGAATAAATAATATTTTAGGCTTTTAGCATATTTTCCAATAATTTAAGTGAGGTTGACAAGAAAAAAAAAGAGGAAAATGTAGGAGTTTACGCAATTCACAAGGTTGGTGGAGGTGGTTGGTGATGAAGTCGAGACCGGAAAAGGAAGAAGATATTGGGGGGAAAGAGGAAGTGTTTGGTGGTAGTCGGCAGCAAGTCGATGCAGTCATGAAGGTTGGAAGTCGCGATGGTCGACACGGTCTTGGAAAGGCGATTGATATTTGTGAGAGAAATATTCCAAATTTGGGGATTAGGTCACATATTGACTTTTTATATGGGAGAAATATTGATTTTGTACTCTACCTCGATTATGTAAACATGTAAGATATCGAGCTTTGGGCTTTTCTTCAATACAAATAAAAATCAAAATAAGTAGAGTAAGCCCAGGCCACACACCTAGGCGCTTCATCGCCTCACCCTAGTCATGTGCTTCCTATGAAGTGAAGCGCCTAGCTTGCCCTCGCCTCGCCTTGCGCCTAGGCATGCTTTTGACAACTTTGGAGGCAACAAAGTGGTGCAGACCAAAAGGCCTAGGTGGGAGTCTCAACCAAAATTAGGGGTAGGTTAGTAGGTAAGTTGAGAGAAGCTTGTGATTTATGAATGAGAGTGTTGTCGTTTCCTCTTAATTTGTTGATAAATAAAAATTAAAAAATTATAAGCATCATATGCAAATATTATTGTGAATACATAATACAAGTTTGAGACTTCAACATCAACTGAATGAAGTGTTCAGTCAATAAAAAACTGCTAAAAGTATCACCAACTTGACATATAGAGAGGAGAAAAGAGAGTCGGTAATCCACACGAGCTCTCGTTCTGCGGCATGTGCCAGGACCACTTGGGGATTGGCTTCTGGTGTAGGTAAGGTCAAATTCATTGGGTCGTGCAAATACATAGGCCCCTTCCCTTAGGCCAAGTTGTTTAGAAGGCGTTTTCCATTCTCCGGGCCCTCAGAGCAAAGGGTTAGGCAGGTAGGAGACGTAAAAAGAGGGAGAATGAGAGACTTACCTATAGATGGTGCCTAGCAGTCAATGTTGGGGCCAGAGACAAGATTTGATGGGTAATGGGATCTGAAGGGCAAAGGGAAAATTTTATTGTTCCTTTCCCCTCTTTAATATAAGCATTAAAACTAATAATATATATAACTTCAGGTTATCTGATTGAGTCAAGTGCCAAATTCAAATGTTGGCATGGGTCGAAACACATTTATGTCAGGGTAGGTTGAGGTGACCACGCAAGTGAGGCAGCTAACATCTGTAATGCCAAGGTCAATGTCTTTAATAAAACTGAACGTATCAAATACTTTTCTAATTTTTAAATAATTAGCTTTCCAAAATACTTCGTTTCAGAACTTCTCATAAGAAGAGCTGAACCTATTCCAATACTGTGAACCTTGACGTGGACTAAGCACTTAGAGTTCATTTATATAAAAAAGTTTGGGGCACAAATTCATTGTAAGGATTTATACACTTCAAAAAGAATGCATAAAATAGAACTAAACCCCCTCGAGACTCTCGACTATTTGCATGAACTAAACCTACTTTTGTGAAACTTACAAATCTTGTGTAGACTAAAGAAGAGTTGTAGAGGCAGTTTGAAGTTATATGACAACAAAATATAAAGAAGACAACATACTTATGAGTCTATGAGATTTGCAATAATATCCACATACAACTGCTTACTCTACAGGTCAGTACTGTCTGAACAACTTCCAATCCACTAATGAAATATCGATTATCCACAGCTGCACCTTACCCTGTTAGGTCAGTTCAAGTTCTGTGGTTGTGTAGAAGCAATGTGCTCGAGTTCACTGGATGGTTGTCTACAAAATATATTAATAGTCGCAGGCAACTTAATAGAATCTCTTATTCTGCATGACTACTCTTTCATATATAAGCATGTAACAGAAAATGGACTTTATCAAATGAGCTTAACCTGATCAAGATCTTTCGCAACAACAGTGTTCCCAAGTGCAGCGAAAAAGGCTAGCTTCAACCGTTCATCCTTGACAGTGACCAAATCGAAAAGGCGAGGAACTCCTTCAGGGGTTTTGACCCTTTCCTTCAACTTGTGTTTGTGATTCACTTGTTTTTCCTGCATATAGATTTTTCGAATTTGAAGCACATGAGAATGTCAACGAGCATGAGTAGTTTATTATATGTCGATAAACCCCAACATATTATCATGCTTCTAAAGCATGATTGCCTCCATTATACTCCATTTACCCAGTTCCTATTCTACAGAAGTGTTTTTCGAACTGTCAAAACTGAAGTATAACATTTTGATAAAAACTTGAATGTTTCATTCATAAGAAACAAAGGCATTCATATTTTCTTTCATGGATATTGCTGTAGAAATTTGAAATGTTTCAGTTATCACAAGGGAAAAAAAATGTCCAAGAGAAACAGAAGGACAAGAATGTGACGTTTTTGGGAACACAAAAATTCTGATTGAAGGGGATTATTGATGAGCTATAAACAGCCTGAAGCAATATTTAGGAATGGCTGATCTTGGTTTGACAATAAACACACTGTTCATCTTGGCACTAGTTTGAAACAGGCGAAGACATCTAGAGATTAGTGATTGTGCAAATGAGATCAGTTGGCAAAACAAGGGAACATCTATCCAATCTTACTAGTAACAGAAGAAAATGGAAACAGGGGGATACTTCCCATATCAGGCCAATTTAATGAACAAGTGAATTGGACTAAGTAAATAATACTATCCCACAAGAAACTATACCCACATAAAATAGGCTTTAATTCGAAAGATAATCCATCAATATCTTCAAATTATGGGATTGTTTTGTTGTTGTAAGCTTAATTTTATCACCTCAAAAATAGATAATAAAAAGTTTTGGAGTGAAGGTTCTTACTAACCTTAATGTAAAGTTACACAAAAGAAGCAAACGTTCAAGAGTTATTTGATCCAGTACCAAAAAAACAGAAAATCTATCTAAAGGTGTGGACTAATAACCAGACTAAAGATTTGCTAGAATATTATTCTGAAATGTTGGCTAGACCAAAGGTATGGAATGTACCAATATCATAAAAGTTGCAACGCCAAGACTATTCCTTCGAAGTAGCTCAACACATGCTTGTGCAGCAGTAGCCGTCTCAACAACAATATAATCAAGTCCTGGGCATGCTGTTGATATTGCAACATCGTATTTCCCTGCAGCAAGTTGAAATTGATAGAAATCATTGATGGGTTAGTGTAAGGAACTTGATGTTTCTTTTCTTTTTTCTTCCCCTAGTAAAAAAACGATGATAAGGTTCGCTGGATAGAACTATGGGTCAGAACGAAGTATTTGGCTCAAAACCTAGAATTAATGATTGGGTTTTGATAGCACTTAAGGTAGGCAAGGTTTATGGTTGTTTTGGAGTAATTTGGATGTGTTCTGAAGGATTTTAAGGGTCTTTATAGAAACAAAAACAGCATTTTATATGTTGGAAATAGTAATTATTGATTGGTTTTGTGATGAAGAAAGGAAATCACTCAATAGACTGGACAATCTCACATTGTTGAGTAGCTACAGGAAGTACTTTGGAGCAAGGTTCGTAGTATGGGTATCGGAATCGGTATCGGGCCCTTCCTATGAGTATCAAGATCAGTGGTTTCGGATCGGAGTAACGAATATTTTGGTATCGAAAAGCAAACAATTATTAACAATTTAGAAAATATATATTTTACATTTAGGGCAGAATTTTAAGTTTTCTGTGTTGTTTTTTAGCGGTTTTGAAATTGAATAAAATGATATACATAATTGTGAATGGCTTACCCGCGAGTTGAAGTTCGGTCGAGTACATAAGCGATGAGGCACTGCCTCGATCGAAACTCACGTTGGCATTACAGCACGACCATGTCGTTGCACATCAGTTTGGTCAGGCGTCGTAGTTTTAAAACTGATCCTAAGGCAAGACTAGAAAGACAATCGTAAAGGGACTTGTATTGCACAAAAGTAAATGAATGTGTCGATTTCGTATGGGTGGGCGAGGAGCTCACTCCACCAATACAGTTGAGTACTGACACCCACACAGTTTTCATGTGCAGGCACAGGTAGAAGCTCGCTTGGATGCGTCGAGGCACGAAGTTCCTTGGCGAGTCGAAGCGTGCGGTCGCGTGAACTCAAGACTTATACGGGACATAATGTATAGACATTGCCTTCCGAAGCTTCCGCTGGCTCAAGCATTGTAATTGAGAGATGAGAGATAGCAGAGTGACTTGTAAAATGGGAGAAAAGTGAGCACGAGAGACTTGTAATCATGGCCTTGCGCCTATTGTAATCTGCTTGTTCAATATCAATAAAAAGTTCTTTTAAATAACTTGTGTTTTGATTCTAAATTTCCGCTGCATGTTCAATGTTTCTGCTTGGGACTTCTGTGCGACGATCCCGTCGCCGCCGCTGTAATCGGCCGTTATGAAACTGCCTTGCACGAGTGCAATCTAGGCTTGTACAGCATCACGCCTTAGCGTGGACGATCGCTCCTACGGGAGCGGGGCGTGACATAATGGTATCAGAGCACGACTTTACGTCCTTGGACTTCAAGTCGAATCTCACAGTTTTGAAAGCTCGTTGTTGATAAAGAATTGTGCGCTCTCTCTCAAATGTCCCGCGGCATGTACATACAATAAGTCTAAATATTTTCAAAAGCTCGTACAAGCGTTCAATCGAACGCATCGGTAGGCCATCGTCGAACGCATTGGTAGACCTTTGTGCCGAACGATGTCAAACTTGACTTGATAGAAAACACGTGCTAAGTTAACATGTCGCGTGTGTGTCTAACTAGTCCTGCGTCGACCTAGCAATTGAGCGTGCAAACTCGGAATATAGTCCGCACGGGATAGCTATGCACACGGCCTTTTGGCTAAGTTGTGCCGCGTGCCGCGCACCTTGACTTTTGGTGCAAACGAGTTGCGAGCGGTATTAAGTACCGCTCGGTCGGGAACGAAACTACACTTAGAGTGTCTATCGATAGAAACACTATCGAACTAACGCTTAGGCGTACACGAAAGATTGATTTGGATTTTGGAGGAATAGTGCGGACGACTTAGTACGTCGAGACGACGTGAGCGATTAAGCTAGAGATTCGTCGAACGAATCTGAAAGATGTATTAGCGAGTGATGCGAACGTGATTTGAACTAGATCGGATGGCTCGAATCCGAGTGGTGTATGGTTTGTCTTGGAAATCCTTCGAGCAAAATTAAGGATTAGAGTAACAACAAGTATATCGGCCAGGCGATGCGATCGCGCAAAGCCTTAGAACGCGTCACGCTTAGTTGGTCGTGACTTCGATTGTCCCGAACGAGATATCGTTCGGACAACTTGTGAATGAGCAACGCGAGTTAGAAAACGATTCGGAACGATGAATAAAAATGTATGTCTTGATCGAGAAAATCTAGTAAATCATACGTACGATTTCAGATTGAGTCAAATGAAATGTAACTTGAGTTTTGGACAACGATCTTGAAACTAGCTTGAGGAATAGTGACCGAACTTGATCTTGAATATCGAGGAGATTGTGGAATATCCAACTCGGACAATAGCATCGGTTGCACGACTCGGAGTTCATTGCAAAGGAAGATCATCAGGTTACGTACATCATCGATGGTATTGAGGCGTATCAAAGATCGATGTGCGATAACTCGGGGGTACTCTGAATCGAGGGATGACGATCGTGTAAGATATTGTTGTTCTGATGGATGCTATACTCGGGATATTGAAAATGTGTCGAGGAAAATATAGACATGGCTCGAGATTTTCTAGTTGAACGAATGACAAACGGACTATCGAAATGAGATCATAGCTTGGATGAAAATGAAATGTTTGGATTGCTTCGACGATAACCACAACGTTGACGTTCTTGTCTTATGCGAGCGCAACTCCAGCCTCGCACATGCGTCACGCCGATTAGGGCGATCACTCCGCGTGAGCGCTGGTATGGTGATTCATACAGCGGGGGTGATCGAACTTGCATGGCGTGGCAATGTGATTGCTTCGACTTGTGGTTTGACGCGAAGGTGGACTCGAGAATGACTTCGTGTGCTTGATGAATTAAACTTGAGGATTGAGTAGGTCCAATCCGCGTATCGAAAATGAATTAGTCTAGACTCAAACAAGAGTTACGCCCCGATGAGAATGATTATTCCGCGGGAGCGTTGCATGGTGATTCATGAACAACCGTGGATAATCGAACTCGCATAAGATTGGGGCGCAACATATTGTCGAGCTAGATGACCTCGTGATCGAATACATGAATTGGTTAAAATTGGTGAATTGAACGGGTTCGAATTTGCGCAACGAGTGCCTTGATGCGAATTAAGTGATCGTACTCGATGTTTAGAAATCTGAGTGACGCGAGCTTGGGTAGAAAATCTCATTTTATCGACTTTGGTTTGACCCTAGGATTGGGGTCAGTGTTGGCATAATTGTTGGGGAACTATGATTCCAATCCTGACATTGACTTAGCCTTGAGAGATGGCCTAGCGGTTAGGCGAGACGTTCATGTTGCAAGAGTTAGCAATCGAAAGATTGATCTTGAGGATTGGTATGGATGGATAGAGTGAATTAAGAATAAAGGAATACCCCTCACGAGATTCGGCTGACATGCATATATTTCAGGGACGCCTGCGTATGTGCACGATGCGACTCGAGTGAGAATGACGAATTCTCTATCATGCGACTTAGCTGAATGCATGTATTTTGGGGATGCCTGGAATGCGCGTGCACGATCGAGCCAAGTGATACGTTGAGTTCAAGCAAGACTTGAGGAATAGAAGAGTGTCGAGAATTTAAATCGTGTTAAGGAAAAGATTGATAATAGCGAGCGTGGCTCGAAATCGAAGAAACGCGTTGGCGGAGTGTGCACGATAAATTATGGCGTACCTCGCTCGACTGTTATAGTCCCGTGTCTGGGCACGATTAAGTCTTGGCCATAGAAATGGTAGGATGACTTGCCTTCAGGAAGTCTCGAGGACGAGACTTGTTCTGAGAGGTGTATGTTGTAGTGCCCCGTCCCGCAAGTCAATCGGAGGAATCGAAACGCCGACGGCGTTCGGACTTAGCCTTGCAACGGCTGCTCGAAGGCTCGCTCGGTCGAGCACTCCTTGCTCAGGTGTGGTAGTTTCGGTGAACTCGCCTCATCTTAGCCTTCACTTAATAACTCGCATGTTTTCAACTTGCACAAGTTAGGCTTGATAATAAAAGAACGCATCCACATAGCTAAGAAATAATCCCGACGGGTCGGAATGTCTTAGAACATGGAAAATGGTCCCACGGTCTGCTTAGAAGTCGGCTCAGCGTGCTTTCAAATGACACTCGATCCTTCGTTTCGTGGCTTGGAAGAAGGATGTTGGCTTAAGTTGCTAAATTGCCACGACACTCGAATTAGCCTAAGTCATAGGCATCGCCCGCGTGAATGCTTGATAAAGCATGCACGGTCCCGTCGTTTTGCCCCAACGCTCGAATCAGCCTAAGTCATAGATGTCGCCTGCATGAATGCTTAATAAAGCATGCACGGTCCCGTCGTCCAAAGCTTGGCATAGCCTTCGCATGTCCCGTGGGTTAAGTCGTATTGCACGGCTTTTGGCTTAAGTCTAGGCACCCGAGAACTTAGTTGTTCAAGTCGATTGCGTGCACGGCACGTTCCCTCGATGCGAAGCTTGGCGTAGCCTTTGCTCGTCAAGTCATTGCGCAAATAAGTTAGGCAAAGTTATGTCGGTCGGTCCAAACCATTTATAGCACTGTCCCGCTCTATCTGCGTTTGTCAAGTCGCATAGTCCATCGAGAACAAGGCTCGTCGTATAATATATGACTTGAGCAATAGCATCGTCTAGAGAACCAGGCATGTCTAAGGTACGAGCCACGATGGATTTAGTAAAGAGTATGCTACGGACAAAAGAAGTCCACGCGATTGGTTTCGCCGAGATCGGTCCCGCTACTTGGGAGTCTCGTTAAGTCTGGATAAGTCTTGCACGCGAGATCGGTCCCGCTACTTGGGAGTCTCGCTAAGCCTCGATAAGTCTCGCACACGAGATCGGTCCCGCTACTTGGGAGTCTCGATAAGGAATCACGCGAGATCGGTCCCGCTACTTAGGAGTCTCGATAGAAAGATGGAAAGCATGGTCATGTTAAGGAAGGACTTGGTAGATCGAGTTGAGTCTTGCATGGTCATTGGACAACTTGTCGACAATGTTAGATCTTCTCGAGTGATCGCCGGGGCACCGGATCATGTCGGCCCGGGAGAAGCGAGTGAGGCTCAAGTAGGATGCTGGATAACCGCATGAGAGATTCGGCGCCTCCGGCTAGCTACCCGTGTAGGGACGATCCGATATCCCCGATCCTAGATCCAAGATAGCTTGACATTGCTAGTGACCACTCATATAGATGGGTCGGCAGAATAGCGGCAAACCGCGTGTATGCCTTTGGATTGAGTCTAGAACTTGAATGCATGTCCAGTCGGTAACACAATGTCTAGGCCTAAGATTGGGCTGCAGCATAGGCACCGTGCTTGGCACGATACTTGGCGTCGGGATGTTCATGAAGTCGGTACTATGTTTCAAAAGTCTTGCCTAAGTTGGTTTATGAGTCGCACAGAAAGGCCGCAAGGCGGTAGCTCGGATAAGTCTTGATAAGTTGCGAGGCACGGCCTCAATCTTGAAGCACGAACATGTCTAAGCAAGGTCTAGAGGCACACCAGCACGAGTCGTCCCCTTGACATCGTTGGCACGAGAATTGGTCTAGAGGCACTTGAGTTTAAGTGAAAGTCTTGGCACGGCGGAGTTCGCATAAGTTGCTCCTCGGCGAAGCATTGTCTCGAATATGTTGAAGTCGCGAATAGAGTATGGCACGACCCTGCCGTCCCGAGTTGAAGTTCGGTCAAGTACATAAGCGATGAGGCACTGCCTCGATCGAAACTCACGTTGGCATTACAGCACGATCATGTCGTTGCACATCAGTTTGGTCAGGCATCGTAGTTTTAAACTTATCCAAAGGCAAGACTAGAAAGAAATCGTAAAGGGACTTGTATTGCACAAAAGTAAATGAACGTGTCGATTTCGTATGGGTGGACGAGAAGCTCACTCCACCTGTACAGTTGAGTACTGACACCCACACTGTTTTCATGTGCAGGCACAGGTAGAAGCTCGTGGCACGGAGCTCGTTTGGATGCGTCGAGGTACGAAGTTCCTTGGCGAGTCGAAGCGTGCGGCCGCGTGAACTCAACTTATACGGGACATAATGTATGGACATTGCCTTCCGAAGCTTCCTCTGGCTCAAGCATTGTAATTGAGAGATGAGAGAGAGAGAGCAGAGTGACTTGTAAAATGAGAGAAAAGTGAGCACGAGAGACTTGTAATCATGGCCTTGCGCCTATTGTAATCTGTTTGTTCAATATCAATAAAGAGTTCTTTTAAATAACTTGTGTTTTGATTCTAAATTTCCGCTGCATGTTCAATGTTTCTGCTTGGGACTTCTGTGCGACGACCCCGTCGTCGCCGCTGTAATCGGCCATTATGAAACTGCCTTGCACGAGTGCAATCTAGGCTCGTGCGGCATCACGCCTTAGCAAGGACGATCGCTCCTACGGGAGCGGGGCGTGACATTATCCTCCCATGATTACGGCCTCTAACAACGACAAAGGTGTTCATATTGATACTTCTTCCTCTTCAGCCGACTTCAAGACAGATTTATGACTTACAACAATATCTCTTTCTCTGGCATGAATTACTTGTAATGGTCCAATGTTGTAAGAGTTTTAAACGACAAAGACCTATGACATCACTTGACGGAATCACCACAGTATGCTTCTTGGATTTAGAATGACAACAAGGTAAATGTTTGGTTGTCTAACTCTATGGATACTCCTTGTTATAATTCATTCTCTCTAAAAATTGGCAAGAAAATTGGACGCATCTTTGGTCCATATGCTCATTTGAAAACAATCTTCAGAAACTTTATGACACTTTCACACCTTCAATACGACCACACAAAGAAGATTTGCATGACTTTAGTGCCATCTTCAATAGCCTTCTTAAACAATGGAATGTCTTTCAGCCGATCTCTTACAATCCCATTATTACTCGCCAACATCGAGAGGCCCTTGTTGGCATCCTTCTCTTGGTTCTATTACTCTCTACATTTGAGGGTGTTCGCTCACTGGTTATCTCTCAGCACAGCTTTCCTTCTTTGACGACCGTCATGTCAATGGTTTTTCGTATGTCTATATCATCTTCTACCACTGTCGAGTTCATGTCGATTGTCCTTGTCACCCAAGGATAAGGACGTGGCACCATGGTCGTCTACATTGTTCATATTGTGGGAGAACCAATCATCACGAGGACTGGTCTTGGAAGAAGCATGGTTATCATAATGATACACATACTGCCAGACAAGCTTCTACCCCTTACTAGTACTACTCAACCTTCCCCAACTAGTGGCCAGATGCCCTTTTTCAATGATGAATGTGGCCAATTATGTTGAGCCCTTCTTTGTAGCTCACGTCAATCTTTTACACCATCGGGTATCTTTTTCATTTCCAATTCTCATTCGTAAGTTGTTGATCCTGACGCTCGAACCATGTCTCATGATGGGCCTTCAAATCTTCTTCTAATCCTCACATTTATTTCTATGGCTGACAATAATACTAATATTTATGGTTATGTTGATTTATTGCATATTCTGTCTTTACATTTGAAAGATACTCTCATTGTTCAATCGTGCATCATAACTCATTATATATCTATCGGCTTACACATGATTCTAATTGTTCAGTAACATTTTAGTCATCTCGAACCTTTTGACGAAGCAACGAATTAGTAGGGACATGAACAGAACGGTCTTTACTACGTAAATTATCTGTCTAGTACATCAATGGCCATTCAATGACATATTAGACTTGGACATCCCTTGTTATCTTCCTTACTTACTATGTTAACTAATTTATCATTATCTGAATTTAGTTGTGAGTCGTATATTCTTGGGAAGTATCCTCGCTCTTATTTTCATCCAATTCATAAACAACATGATTCACGTTTGCTTTAGTTCATATTGATATGTGGGGTCCCTTTAAATTTCTGTATACACGGTTGTAAATATTTTATCACCTTTATTGATGATCATTCACGCATGACATAGTTAATATATTTCGTTCTATCAGGTCTTCTATCTGTTTTTCAAATCAAACAAATATGTGGCTAAAATTTCTATTTATTTTGATGTTTGCATCAAGATTCCTCGCTTTGATAATGCTTGGGGCATGTGAGCAGGAAGTTTCAAGCATTATGTCAGACTTATGGCATACTTCATCAAACTTTTTGTTCATATACTCCTCAACAGAATGGTATTGTAGAACATAATAATACACATCTTCTAAAGGTAGCTCGCTCTCTTATTATTCAAATGAATGTTCCTAAGAAATTATAGCATTTTGTGATATTAGCTGCTTGTTTTTTATAAACCACATGCCCTCTCATGTCCTTGAGAACAAATTAACTTTTTATATCCTCTTTCTGCATCATAAACCTTCTTTTCGCTCCAAAGGTTTTTGATTGTCTATGTATACAGATAAACTTAGACCTCATCTGGATAAACTTGACCTCATCTGGATAAACTTGATATCTGAGCTATAAGTATGATATTTCTTGGTTATTCTCGAATACAGAAAGGGTATGTTTGTTTTGATTCCACTATTTCGAAGGTGATCATCTCTTGTGATGTTACTTTTCTCGAGGATCAGGCATATTTTGTTTGTGATACATCATCTACATCTCCATTGTCTATAATTCATGTTCATCTTATTCCTTCCTTTGAATTTAGTACACATATTTCTCATCTCTCTCATAAGTCGTATGGGCCTTTAGTTCCCTTTTCTCAGGTATATAGGCGTCGGAACAAGGTTGTTCCTCTACGTGCCATTATTTCGGGTACCACTAATGGTCTTCTACAAGTAATAGCGCAACCTTCTGTTCCTACTCTACTAACTTTCAGAAAGGTATCTCTCTTCCTCTTGCTCCTCGTAAGGGTAGGCACTCTTGTACTATTTTCCATCATATTTCTAACTTAGTTTTTTATCACCTTTTGACTCCATTTGGTCATACATTTATTTCTTCTTTGGCTGCCATCACTCTTCCTCTGTTAAGGAAACACTTCAGCATTCATGTTAGCATGCCACTATGGTTAAGAAACTTGATGCACTACACTCTATCAGACTTGGACTGGGGTACCCTTGCCCTTCGGAAAAAGGTAAACAAAATCAATGGCTCGGTTGATCGGCTCAAAGCATGTTCAGTTGTTAAGGACTTTACTCAATAGTATGGGTTGAATTATGTTAATACTTTCACATGTTGCTACGTTGACTTTGTTGGAGTTCTTCTATATTTGGCAGTTTGCAAGAATTTGCCTTTTTATCGGTTAGACATAAGAATGCATTCCTCAATGGCTACCTTTCGGTGAGTATTTTTACGCAACAGTCTCCAGACTTTGAGCAACGGGGTAGTCTATAATTTGTCTCCTAGATAAGTTCTTGTATGGTCCGAAGTAGTCACCACCTGCGTGGTTTGACAAATTAAGCAAGGTCTTGCATTATATTGGGTTTGTTCGTAACAACTCAAATGTCGCATTGTATAAGCATCTTGTTTATGTGGATGACATAATCATCATTAGAGATGATTATGTTGGCATTTTCATGTGAAAGAACACTTAGGGTTTGACTGGATATCCTTTTTGGCTCAATGTTTTGAGTTTAAACTCAAAAACCGAGAAAACAGTATTTGGCGGTGACTACTTCTATTTTTATTTAAGATTTTTTTTTCAAAAGCTACGTCTAAACTTGGCTTTAAGAGATAATTATGTTGGACATCGCGCCACCGCGACCCTATTCTCTGTGAGAACCCTCGTCGACATCGTCCTCACCGCGACATCTCCGGAGCATCAGTCGTCAATTGCTCAACCATCACTAGACGTGTGGCCGCGGCTTCTCCGTTGAGCCCCTAGCACCGGAGACATCACGGCCCGGAGACTGTAGTTTCTCCATTGAGTCCCTAGCCGCAGTCTACGCCCGGTTTCAAAAGTTGTTTCCTAAAAAATTTACCAAACAAAATCTTTAACTTTTATTTCTTAAAATTATTTTTCATATGAAAGTAACCAAACGAAAAGTAAGCATTTTTAGTTCTAGAAGACAACTTTATAACATTTTCTTTAAAAATTGTTTTAGAATACAAATTTCTGAAAACCTATCCAAACGAATCCTTAGCCTTCCATTTTCATTCAAAGGACCTTGGCCATTGAGATATTTTCTTGGTATTAGTCCCGGACGATGTAGCTTTTTAAGTGCATGTGTTAAATTTTCTATCTGAGAAAGGATTCATAGGTTGCAGACCAGTAGACACACCTATGGATTCCATAGTATCCAAATTTAGCTCTTCATTAGATCATCCTCTATCTGACCCAGGACGTTATAGACAACTGGTTGGAAAACTAATTTATCTCAATGTGACTTGTCCAGATATTGCTTGCGTTGTGATTACGAAGAGCCACTATATACAAAATTCTTTGACTCTCATCCTCACGTTGTTGAAACGATTCTACGCTACATAAAGGGAACTCATGGATAGGGCCAGAGCCGGCCCTGGTCTAGGGCGACCAGGGTTGCCCAGGGCCCACGAACTAGGAAAGCCTCAAAATAAAAATAAAAATTGTATATATAACATTTGTAATATGCTAAATATTAGTGTTCATACAAATAAACATAGTAACTTACTTAGTGTAGTTAGTTTTCACTAATACCTATCATGTAAAGGTCATGAGTTCAAGGCCGTACGCAAGCAAAAAAAATTTAACAATTTCAGTTTATCCTCTCAAAACCACCACCTCGATCTTCATTTGCTCGATTGTTATCCAAGCTGGAAATAATTGAAATCTCTGCTCCAGGTTACGGGGGAGTGTCGGTTAACTATTATTGTATACCTCACTTTAGTTCCACATAGTCTAGGCTAAAGAAGGATTTCATCACTTGCTCCTATAAAAGTACCAAGGCTTCTCATGTTTTATTCACATCAATAAATTAAAGGTCCCTCTGAATTTCAAAATTAAATTAGACGTGTAAGCTCTAAAGATTTGGCACTTACTTTGAAATGACATAAACATCATACCATCAATTAATTGATTTTTGCAACACGTAAAACCCTCAAAAATATAAGGATGAGAAGGCATATGCAGAACAGTATGAGGTCAAGCTAGGCAAAAAGTATCTTGAAGAATGCATATACAAAGAATGAGCATTTCTCACCATCAATTGCACCAAGATCCCCCAGACGACCGTAAATCCCTTTTATGTCCCCTGATTCTTTAGCTTGTAACATTGCTTTTAGAACAGACCCCTGACTCTTTTCTGATTCCAAAGTTGACAAAATTTCTGAAACTTTCTGCCTAGCTGCTTGTTCAAGAGGAATAAGCAACTCTTGCTCCTTTATGCTTTCCTGTATAAATATAAGACCTATACCGGTAACTCTAATGCATTTCCACAAGGCACAGAAGAAATATATAAAAAAAGGTGATACAAACATTCGTACCTGTTCCACATTACGAGCTTCTGATGTGTCATGCTTGTTTTTCTCTAATTTTATTTGAATATCAGATATATATGCATTCTTCTCTTTGATTTTCTCTACTATGTCATTCATCTGATGTTGTGCGTCCTCAAAAGCTCTACGATTAGCATTATGCTGAAAGCAGAAGGATATCACATGACTCCGAATCATAAATAGCAAAGACTATAAGTTCACACAAGCCAGCAATAGAAAATCATAGGGATCAGTAAGTGAACTGAATCTGAAGGAAAAGAAAGTTAAGGAACAATTTCTGCTATATGATTGGAAATTTATAGCAAGATCGTAGAATATTTATACAAGAATCTCGTTCAAAAGAGACTGGGAAAATATTTGTCATTCAATTGATAATAATAGGAATAAATGAACAAATATGACCCACAAATACTTGCATATGTATAGCTTCCACAAGAAACTACCACACTTTCGTCATCCAGTATAAAGAATAACCACCTTTTCCTTCAGGAGCTTTCCCTCAGAACGGGCAACATCAAGTTTCCCTTTATGTTGAATCAGTTGGCTTTCCCAGGGTTCCAACTCTGCACGAACTTCCATGAGTTCAGAACGATGTCTCTCAGTTTCATCTGTAGTCCACCAAAAAGCATAGTGGTTACAAGAACAGTTGGTGTGCAGGTAAGGAATATCCTAAGAGCAAAATGTGTCATTTTATCTCTCATACTAATGTTATATGTTTTCACTCTTAATTATCGACTTTATGGTGGATTTTTCATTTCATATTTGATGAAACTCTTCATTGTTGCTCAACAAGTTCCATTAATCCATAAATGTGCAATTATATTATTTCCAATGACACTTTTTCCTTAAAAAAAAGTATCTTAGGATGCACAATACTCAACTTACCTTACAACCTGCCTATGCGAGTATTGCATTATAAATACAGGGTCTCCAACTTCATTCATCCTCTAATGTTTAATATGTAAAAAGAAAAGACAAGCTGAAATCAAACATCCCAACACTATCCTTGCTTATCTATTTATATATTTCATATTGCAGTTTAATTCCACTAAAGAACTCATGGTCAAGTCAAAAAGGAGAAGTACTTTAAGGGATAACATAATCATGAAATGAATTGCCTAAAGTTACAAATTCTAGTCTCTACTAGTTGGAAAATTACAAAATCATCATAAAAACCAAAATATTTATGGAAAAGAAAGCTAAGCTCTCCAGGCAAGAAGTCGTATTTGAGGCAAATCAGGGAATACACTAGAGAACGCAACTGGACATCCTGATCTGTTTTCTTGTTAGAACTCTACCTAGAGGAATCAAACCCCTCCCCCCCCCCCCCCCCCCCCCCCCCCCCCCCCCCCCCCCCCCCCCCCCCCCCCCCCCCCCCCCCCCCCCACCCCCCCCCCCCCCCCCCCCCAAAACAAAGAAGAGGGTCCAAATCGTTAGGATCCTCCAAGATGACCATGCAACTGAATCAATCCTCCATGATTATCACAATTTAGGATAGAACTTAGGAGTTTGGAATACATAAAAAAAGTAGGTTAGAAGGTTGGGGATAATTGATCTTCTGGCTATCTTAGGGTTTTGAAAAGGAATTAACAGGAGGAAGACATGTTGAACTATGCTTAACAACTAACAAACCAGTCACAATCAAGTTCAAATAGGATTTAGGTGAGGATATTAGATTAATAACTAGATTACAAGGTTGGGATTTCTAGTGACTTAATTAAGGTACAAGGTACAGGACCGTTATGGAGGAATTTTTGTTTTATATATATATATTGGTGATTGTTTACCATGCTGAAACAGGAATTGCAGGATAAGATTTTCAGATGAAAATGACAGCTAGAGATGGGTCTTGTGATGAAGGTAAGGAAATAATGTGAAGGGTCATGGAATAATGCAGGAAGAGAGGAGAGTTGTATTAATATGTTTTGGAAAGATCTTGAGAGATACTTGAAGGGATTTCTGAAGCTGTCTCTTTGTATTAATAGGTGCTATCAAGGAGCTTTGAAGGTTTCTTGGGAAAAATGAAGACAATAACAAGATAAGGAGAAAGTCTAACACCTTTTCTTCATATACTTCACAAATCACACCCAGGAACAAGTATGTTGCATCAAACAACTTATCTCTGTAGAGGATGAAGCATCATTTCCACAGAGGAAGACAATCATGATGCCCTTTATATAGATCTCAAGTCTCAATTCTAATTAGAATCCTAATCCTAATTAAAATTATCTATCAAAACAACTAAAAATAAACATATGATAAGTGTTTCAAATAAAGAAATCATATTCCAAGTTCCTAGTAGGAAGCTTTTCAAAGTAAATAAGACTCCCACATAAAGAAAACTCCTAGTAAACACAATTACAGTTGGACCTAAGCACTACATATTAAAACCTAATATAATAAACCGAAAATAAGTTTTTGTCCGCACCAGTCCTCACCAAACAATATCCAAAGGAGAAAAATTATTTCATAGTGATTTTGAAGAACATTCAAACAATGTAACATGAAAGACAATTTAAAGAAATCTATATCACTACTTTATTAGTGACCATGGTGCAGACGATGTCTTTGTACATTTGTGCTCGAATACAGCAAGATTCATGGTGAAGGAATCAGAACCAGTATCAGAGGCTTTTATAACTACTGTTTCGGCAGTTTCAGCAAGTTTCAAGGGTTTTGGTAGTTTCTGTGGTTTTGTTATTGGTAACTGGCGATACTGTGAACCTTGCACAGGTAAATCAGGTCCATTGGTGCACATTTTATTATAAAATATGGATCCAGGGGATATGATAAATATGGTAAAGATGTAAACAACCAGTCATGGAATGGTAGCAAATATAACAAATAAGACATTGAAAAAATGTTAAAGGATAACCTTTAGAACTCTCTTTAATTTCTTCTAATATTTTTTCCTCGTCCAGGAGTAGCTGTTGCAACTTAGGTATCTCCACCTCAAGTTTTGGAATCAGATTTGATGATTCCTCATTCTCCTTCACAATTTCATCGATTCTAGAAGAATCCTGCAGTAGGAACACACTTTAGATGCCTATTGCTATTTCAAAAGTAGAATGTACACTTAAGGATACCTTTTCAAGTTTGTCCTCTAATTTCTTTGCTTTTTGCTTTAAGTGCTTCAAATCTTCACGATATTTCACATCTTGCCTCTCAAACTCCTTAAACTGTTCTTTGGATGTTCTCAGATCATTGTCAAGTTCCTGAAGATATAAATACAAGTAATTAATTAAAAATAACTTTACACCAGAAGCCAGCCGCAGCCATGCACAAAGTATATAATTAAACAAGAAAACGAGGATAGAATTGGCAAGACAAAAGAAAGAAAATTATAAAACAATTGTCTTTGAGAGTCCGTAACGGTAATGCAGAACACCTGGTTCAAGCAATCAGTGGACTAGAATTCGGATGTCCTAATCTGAAGTTCAGTATTTTATAAGATAAACCTGGAATAAATATAAAATAGTTGTAAGGGTGTATGTCTTTGGGGCTATTCAAAAGTTGCAACACATTAACTGCTGTTGTGAGACCACATGTTGCCTTGATAACCAATGTTTGCCTGGAAGCAGCAGATGTTTCCTTGATAAGGAATGGTTGCCGAGAAGGATTCATAAAACATGCCCAAGTTGTCGGTACCAGGTTTCATTGCCAAACTTGCACAAAATCTTCAAGATATATAAGGAGCAAATTGTAAAATTTGTATTGTTTGGATGGTTAAATGTGGCATTCCTAATGCTTGTACACTATCTGCTTCCTTGATAAAGAATGGTTGCCGAAAAGGATTCATAAAATCATGCCCAAGTTGTCAGTACCAGGTTTCATCGCCAAACTTGCACAAAATCTTCAAGATATATAAGGAGCAAATTTTAAAATTTGTATCTTTGGATGGTTAAATGTGTCATTCCTAATGCTTGTACACTTTGTGCATATTGATGATCAACTGGGATACTGAGAATGTACGTGCTCATATTTGTAGTGCCCCGTCTCTACATCATGTCCCGTTTTCGTCCACGGGGTGCGCGAGAAAGGAACATTGTCGCTACCGATTCAGTCGGAACCGATAGGTCGGGATCGATTGAATCGGTCGAACGGGAACGATTGAATTAAGATCCTTTTCTCGTTATGGAAAGGATTCTTCGGAATCAAGTCTCATATTCAGCGGGTTGCGCCTCGAGGATAGACTCTGCGGCTGAGTCGGGAGAGACCTCTCGTTAGTCTGTTTTTCATGCCGCAATTGCTTCTTTGGCTTTGATTTTCTGAATGCGTTTTCGTGAATACTTTCGATGGTTTTCATGGCTTGCATTTTCGAACTTCGCATTCGTATCGAACTCATTGAATAAGACAGTGTTCTAATCAGTTGCTTATGCGATTTCAGGTGATCACATAAGCGCCGTCTAGCGCAGCCAACGGGTCTCTTGCCTCAACCAAACAATTAAGGTGAGTGGCTGACCCTTCTTCTCTCGACTCTCTTTTCTCCAATGAATTGTCGATACAAAATATGCTATGCTAGATGTAAATGCAATCTACAAAATATGCTATGCTAGATGTAAATGCAACGACACAGGCTATTCCAATAAACTGTTGCACGACATCTCACGTATACGGGCTATATAATTGCTTATCATATAATTGTTGCGTGCTTGCTTAATACCATACTATATAGAACTGTGCTAAGCAAAGATTGAATCGATTATAATGTCGCAACGATACCATAAAACGTGCCTTGAATAACTTGTTAACTTAGCATGGTCATGGACAACTTGTGCACAAGGACGATTGTTTCTTCGGACGGTATCCCGAGGCCACGGGACCGATCCGGCTTAGGAAGAAACACGAATAGCTATGCTGGATGCATGCCACGGTAAGCAATGGCTTTCAACGGGGCTCGCTACCAGCGCTGAAGGACCTCTATCTTACCAAGCTATATATCCAGGATGGCTTGTCATGTCAGTGACCTTCACAATTGCACTTTATTGTATTCATCATTATCAATATGACAAGGAAGAACATGGTAAGCTTTATATTGCAACGGCACGCTCTACCGTGGGTAAGAATCATCGTTGTTTGTGTCTTTCAAATGCTTTCATGAATTGATTAGGATGGCTAGAAAGTTCACTAATATATCGCATGTTCACATAATTCTTGAACCAAATGAGAGCACGGGATTTAATTTGCCACCCACCAGTACTCATGTAATGTACTGACCCTCGCTCTCCACAGGTGCACCGAATCAGGATAGCGTGCAAAGGAACTGAAGGCGATGCTAAGAACATTTTGAAATCTTGCTAGTGTGCAAAGACAATTCTGCAACATTTTGAAGACTCTGACCAACACTGCGCCATGTCGCATCAACTCTCATCGATCCCAGATCCAAGAGAGTAATTTTGTTGTTTTGTATAAAGGGATGTAAATGTATGGAATGACTCTCATCGAAGTCAGTTTGTAAGTCCGCACGGCCTCTTTTTGTAATCGAGTCTGTAAACAAATTTGTTATCAATGAAAGACAAGTTCCTTCTATATCAATGTGTTCAATTTCTCTTCATACTGGATTTGAATGTTGTGTTCCGGATAACCTTATGACTATGCATTGTGCGATCGCAACTTAGGTTCGCACGACATCACGTCCGGGGGACGACTAGCGATTCTACAGAATCGGGACGTGACAATATTAAACATGAAACTTCTATCTGTCTAGCAGTATATAACTTTGAGAATTGCGCAGTGTCCTTTGATCTAGAAAGTCGCAGCATACCTAAAACAAAATGCCATCCAATTAAAGTGCCCTCATCCAGAAGATACATAGAAACTGAGCGAGAATGAAATATACCTCTTGTGTTTTCAGATGTTTGCTGTACACGCTGTCTAAACCCTCCAGTGTTTCAAGGTTTGCTTGAAGTTTCTCCCTGAGTTATGTGCCATATTCTTTAGTTAATGGCTAGATAATCTGCAAACACTAAAAACATATTATTGTTGAAAACTTGAAATCACCTTTCAGTTTTGAGATTTTCTTCCAACTTCGACACATTCTTCTGCAACTCAACAACATGTGATGTAGCATCTTCAGCAGCCAGCTTGGTAGCCTTTTCTTGCCATTTTGAGAGAGTTAGTTCCTTCAACATATACGCTTCTGCTTCATTTTTGACATTCTACATAAGAATGCAGCTAAGTTTATATAGTTTGGATGTCAATGAAAGAAAAGAAATTTTGTACCAAAGACTCATATACCTCTAAGCTGTCTCTTTCTTTTTCTGCTAACTTTACCATTTGCACTGCTGCAGAACGCTTTTCATTGAGGGCCTCAAGCCTGAAGTTCAAATTTTACATCATGATGACTAATTGCTCCTCATACATAAACTACAAGCATAACTATGAGAAACATGCTTAAGCTATTTTTTTTTATGCTTAAGCTAATTTGATTGGCTAGAGTTCATCAGAGATCTATAAACACTATCTATGATGCCACTATCTTTTGCTAAGAATAAACAAGTTGCATGAAGGGGATCTAGAACCACAGAAACAGGTAGATATCTAATAATACAAATGAAGGAAATTAAATAAACTTTGATAAAATAGTGTGGAGGGACCTGAAAAATATATGGTGAAACAGAATGCCAATACTCTATTGAAAAACCCAAGAGAAGATCGCCAAGGTTCACCAAACAAATATAAAGGAAATGTCAATCTTAATCTTCTCTCAAATTCTCTTACCTGACATCAGCACTTCTCACTTCATGTGTGGCTTAGCCGCTAAGGAGAACCCGATCTACTTGATTTTTATTTGTAGACAATCAAGGATGCATACATCAAGAAGAACAGTGTTGTCATCTACTCGATGCTTAGATGGATAACTATATATATATAATCATGTTGTCAATTACATCTACAATGACAAATAAATGGTTGTATAGTTCAACATATGCCAAAAAAAATTCCCTTGCAATTTAGTTTTCCGTGAACATCCATGTATTACATTTCAATAGACAAATGACAGTATTGCAAGATTACCTGCATACATACAATTTGGTCTTAGGACCAAACGAGAAAGGTGAATAATAGGAGCATACAAACACAATGGTTATATATATATATATATATATATATATATATATATATATATATATATATATGTGTGTGTGTGTGTGTGTGTGAAATACACACACACAAACATATATATATATAATACACACACATATATGTGTATATACGGAAAATGGTAATTGTGTCGAACGCTCCCACCGGGGATCGATCTCCTGATCACTTGGGCCGCATGCCTCACCACTACCACTAGGCTAGGGATCATTGGCAATACATATACATACCACTACCACATATATATATATATATATATATATATATATATATATATATATATATATATATATTTTTTATATATATATATATATATATATATATATATATGTGTGTGTGTGTGTGTGTGTGTGTGGGTGGGGGGGGGGGGGGGGGGGGGGTGTGTGTGTGGGTGTGTGTGTGTGTGTGTGTGTGTGTGTCATTCTTCCAATAGACATCGTTTCTTAGCCCTTTGTATTTGGACTTTCACAAGCTAATTTCAAGTTGAATGAACCAATGTACAGGCTACTAGCATTCTGATATATGAGTTATTAAACTTAACACAAGTATAAGATAATATTTAGACTCTGTAAATTCTGATTTCTCAAATAGTAACTGTAACCATACCAAAGGAGAATAATAGGAACTCACTGTTTGTAGGCTTCTTCAATCTGTTCTACATATTGAATTGTTCCAATTATATCTTCAAGATATTCTAAGAAACCTTCATCATGGGGTCCTTGAGCCTTCGGTTTCATAAGAGAGATCTGTTCAACTTCACCCTGTACAATATTCAAACAAATAAAATCTGTTAAAATAAATTTACAGGGCTACAAATTCACCAATAGTTTGATCTAGATTTCAACCTATGAAATAACAACAATAACTTGTACAAATATTAGGTCTTTTGACGCACGACAAGACATAGGGCAAATCTAGATGGGTCAGATAAACCATGATTGAGATTTGTGGAATCGCAATTATCAAGCAATGATTTAATTATGATTATCACTAATCTACCAATAAATAACCCAAAAAAAGTTGCAAAGTTGAAGCACTCTTGCGGAGGAAGCCTAATCTTGCTCTAACATTCACGATTCCACAAGTCCAAGCCTCTTACCGGGGTTCCAATGATCAGGTATTGGATGTAATGGTAGAGAAAAGAGTTTTACGGTTTGGGATTTAAAAAAGAAGAGGGTTGAGAGATTTAAGTTTATAGTTTGTGCCTTTGTGGGGCCAATTATGGTTAGGCGTGAAAAGCATTAACTCAAATAAATTTCTAATCTATTCAAAGAACAAAAAACATAGCCTACATGGGTCCATATAGCGAATCAAACCTTGACCATGAAGACTAGTGGTCCGTATAAAAACAAGTTACCAAAAAAAAAATTCATAATTACCAAATATAATCAAATCCTAATTTTTATAACTAATCCTAGAATCCACCATATGCACCAATATGCATAATTAAAATCATTTGCATAACAAATGCACTCAAATAAGTTCACCCAAAAATAAACCAAGTACAGGAAATACCAAAACAATTTCAAATAGAACCCGTGATGATATGGTCCTCCATAATCTTTGGAGATTAATTAGTAAAAAAAAGAAGCAGGTTCGATCCGTATATAACAAGATAAAAGAGAAACCTAATCTACTCGAAAACCAAGACCACATAATAGAACTAGACTGTAGATGATGCCCAATGTAG
This sequence comes from Iris pallida, assembly GCA_029216955.1. Lineage (NCBI taxonomy): Eukaryota > Viridiplantae > Streptophyta > Magnoliopsida > Asparagales > Iridaceae > Iris > Iris pallida. The sequence goes on along the minus strand of JANAVB010033087.1, from coordinate 101,093 downwards.
AGATCTTACTTTACCAATCATGTCATTTATAATTTTCGTTTCTATCTGATCCAATCTTATATGAGAACCTAGGAAGCACAGACGCTCCAAAAAGGTTTTCGTGACCATGTCAAATATGTATTGACAAAAGTCACAAAACACTAGACATGCCAAAAATGGTGGCGTGTCCATGTCCATCTCGTATATAGAATTGAGAATTAAGCTCTGTCAGCACTTCAACTAAACTGGAAAGCATCTAGACAATTAAAAGCCTGGTGCAGTATACTACCCTTAGATGCAAACCTGAAGGATCAAAAAACGATTGTTGTCCAGGTCGACCCCTTTCCCTTTCAGCTTCTTGGTGACCTCCGTGAAATTACTCGTGCGATCGTTGATATAGTATTTGGAAGAGTTGTCGCGGAAGGCAACTCTGGTAATGACAAAGTCGCTACCTTTGACGGCTTCATAGTTTCCATTGTCCTGACAAGAGCACGGAGGGCGCTATAAATAAAACACAGAAGTGCTAGAAATGATAATTTGCATATCTTAGTTAAGGGTGACGTACTAGGTCGATGATTTCTTGGAAGTGAACAGAAACTCCAGCACTCTCGAGGTTCTGGTGATTGGTGGAGTTGTGTATCAACTCGGAAACTTTATTCAAGCGCATCTACAATATTAAAGTAAGCATATGAGAAGTAACAGTTAACAAATTATCAAAAAAATGATAAAGATAATGACGCATATCACGCGTGCAAGTGAATTTGTTACAGCTACATTATGACACAAATTAATTTTCCCTCTTTCTGTCTTTCTTAAATAGCTCCAAGCAACAAAACGAACAAAAAATGTTGTCTTTACAGCACTAGGAGTTTCAACCAAGCATCCTACTAATTACATCCACGCCAAACACTTGACTTTAGTTTCTAAAATGTTGGGCATCCCCTAAAAGTGGAATAAAGAGAAACGAGCGCAAGAAAATCTTACTTGCTTTGCGCGTTTCCCGAACACAAAGAGCATCGCGTCGATGACATTGCTCTTCCCGCTGCCGTTCGGCCCAACCACAGCCGAAAAGCTCTGCAAGGGAGAAGAAGTAGAAGAAGAAAATTAACCTAAAATTTGCAAGGGGGGAAATTAGGGTTAAGGAGTAACGGTTGCAGAAAATTAGAAGAAAGAAGGAAGACCTTGTGGAATGGGCCGATCCTCTGCTCACCGGCGTAGGATTTGAAGTTGCGGAGCACCATCTCCTTTATGAACAGCCGCGGCTTCTTCGTCGACGACGGCGCAGGCGTATTAGCTGCTCCTCCTCCTTCTCCTCCTCCGTCCACGTCCATCTCCGTCGTCGGCTCCATAGCTTCCACGGAAAGAAGAAGGGAGATGGAAAGAAAGATCTGAGCTTTGGTATTTCTTCCTTACTTCTACTTTGGGAGGGAAATGGGAAATTCGAGTCGGTGGTTTTGGCGATTCATTTCATTTGGGAGGGAAAAAAAAATGGCAATTGATAAAGGCACTGCATAATTTGATCGGGGCTAGCCCATTTGTAAGTTTGTGTTATTTACAAGTTTGCCATTGAAAAAATTTATTAGGGCTAGCCCATTAGGTAGTATAAAAATCAATTGTTTTATTTCTTTTCTCTTTCTCTTCTTCCTCTCAAATTTTCTTCTAATCTCAAATTTTCTTCTAAACCCTAGATTGAGATTCCTCTTATCCCTACAAAAATCTTCTTGTTTTGTAACCCTAGATTGAGATTCATCCCGCATGCTGTCACACGCGCGCGCGCGCGCGAAGAAAGATTGGAAGTCCTGATTGTATATGGACTGCCCAGTTTTCTGGCAGTCCACATACATATGTGGACTACCAGGAAACTGGGCAGTCCATCACAGAACTTGCTGTGAGCATGGACTGTCCAGGAACTGGGCAGTCCACATACAAACAAGGACTGCCCAATTTTCTGGCAGTCCAACAAACTGAATGGACTGCCAGAAAATTGGGCAGTCCTAAGTCACAGCATGTGAAACAAAGGACTGCCCATTTTTCTGGCAGTCCTTACTGTATGTAGGACTATCCAATTTTCTGGCAGTCCTGAATACAGTAAGGACTGCCAGAAAAATGGGCAGTCCTTTGTTTCACATGTTGTGACTTAGGACTGCCCAGTTTTCTGGCAGTCCATTCAGTTTGTAGGACTGCCAGAAAATTAGGCAGTCCTGGTCGACGCACAGTTTTCTCGTTCCTGCATACTTGTGTTTAATTTAAGTGGATAATTTTTCACTCCGAATGTAGTTTAATTCAAATGGGCTACAAACAATTGAAATAAACAATATAATGGATGCTTGAATTTTTCAATTTAATTTCTAGGATTTTGGAAACAAATAGAGAAAGAATTTGGGTGCCATCGATCTTCTTGAGAAGGAAATTTGGAAGAGAAGAGGAAGAAGAGAACATTTCTAGGTGGAAGAAATTTCTAGGAATTTCAAATTATCTTCTTGCTTGGGGATGGAGAAATGGTGGAGGAGAAGAGGAAGAAGAAGAAGAGAGGAATTAGGGTTTAGGAAGAGAGAGAAAAAATTTTGCAAATGAGAGAAAAAGGCAGCCCCAATCCGGGCTAGCCCCGATCAAAAAAGGCAGTGCCTTTATCAATTGCCAAAAAAATTTGGGGGACGACAGCAAAGCGAATAGACGGCATAATGGTTGGATAAAATTCCCAAATTCTGGGCCTTGGAGGCCCAACTAAAGGCGATGTTGTTCAAATTAATTTATAATTCAAATTAGTGGAGCTGAGCCTTATGTATATTCTCACATAATTAAAAAAATTAAAAATAAATTTTAATTAATTGTTTAACTACCTAATATTATCTATACTATTATATGATCCAAATACTAGAGGTATTTGAATTATATATATCTTTGCTTAAATAATTATTTATATAGGGATAATAAAGTCATTTGCACAGCTCCACTAATTTGAATTATAAATTAATCGTAACCTCCTCATCTCTTAGGTCCGTAACTTTTTTCTCTCTCTCTCTCTTTCTCTTTTCTTCTCCAGTCTTCTCTTTTCTTTTCTCACTTCTTTCACGCGTAAGTTTTTTTTTCAGTTGTGTTTTGCAGCATCTAAGAAAATAAAAGAAGAAAAGTTTCTCTCTTTCTCCTTCTCTCTCCTTCTCTAATAATCTCTTTTCTTTTCTTTTCTTTTTCAATATTTAAGTAATTTTTTTCTTTTTTGTGTTTTGTGTTTTGCAGTATCTAAATAATAATAATAATAAAGAAAGGGGAAACAAAGTTATCAAAACATCTCATGCTAACTTCGAATTGATTAGTATATTTTGCTTTTATTGAATTTTTCTACATATAACATCAAAATTATTTACCTTTATGTATATATTATCTTTTTCTAACATCTCCAATTCTCAAGAATTAAAACAAAAATATCAATACTATTTTTTTATATCAGTGTGTTTTTTTGCTTCTTCGTTCTTATAAACTATCACACTCTTGCGAACTTATGAGTAAAAAATTTGGTAAGTATTTGGCATCTTTCATTTTATATTTAATCGTGCAAAAAATAATATCCCGTCTTCCCTATCAAATTTTTAATGTTTAGTGTAGTCATATCAAATCTATCTCAATAGACTTTATTTTAACTAGACTACATTAAATTACCAACTTTCTAAATTGAATCATATTTTTAATTATATTAACTTAACTTTTAAATTAATTTTCACTAGACTATATTAAGATAGGCTACGTAAAGTTTTAGCAAACTTGCATTGGATATCGTTATATTATTTAGGTTTTTTTTAAAAGTTGTCTTTAGATTTAGAATATTATAATTAATAATAGATTAAATATTAATTAGATTAGATTGTCCTTAATTTTAAATGAGATTAATTATAATAGATTAGATGAAAGTAGACTACATAAATTTTTATCAAATTGGATTGGATTAGGTTTAAATTAAATTTTCAGTTATAAATTTTAAACATAGCAAAAACATTTACTCATATTATATTTTAAATAGTATATTAAATTTTAGATAATAGATTTAATTTTAAGTTAGATTAGATTAACTTCAATTTGAACTATATTAAAGTTAAAACTTAAGTTTTTAATAGAGAAGTAGACTACATAAACTTTTATCAAATTGGATTGGAATAGGTTTAAATTAAATTTTATGTTATAAATTTTAAACATAGCAAACACATTCATCAATATTATATTTTAAAATTTAAATAGTAGATTTGATTTTAGTAATAGGTTTAATTTTTAAGTTAGATTATATTAACTTAAATTTGAAACTAAGTTAAATTTAAAACTTAAACGATATATTGACTTTTAAATTTGCAACAATAGACTAAATCGGCCTATATTGATACTGTATTAACTCGTTTTAGCATACAAAATTTCAAGAAAGGTTTTCTACTTTTTAGGCATGGAATAGCTCTATCAAAGGAACAGTGTCTAAGGACACCTAAAGAGATAGAGTACATGAAAGCGATTCCTTATACTTCGGCAGTAGGAAACTTAATGTATGCAATACTATGTATGAGACAAGATATCTGCTTTGCCGTAGGCATGGTTAGCAGATATCAATCTAACCCAGGACAAGATTACTGGACTGCGGTAAAGCATATTCTGAAGTACCTAAAAGGACTAAAGATTATATGCTGGTTTACCAGACAGATAGTTTAGTGCCCTCGGGGTATACAGACTCAGATTTTCAGTCAGATAAAGATGCCAGAAAATCTACCTCATGTTATGTATTTACCTTGGGAGGTGGAGCCATAGTATGGAGGAGCATCAAGCAAAAATGTATTTTTGATTCCACAATGGAAGCCGAGTATGTGGTAGCCAAAGAAGCGGTTTGGCTTAGAAACTTCCTATTAGACTTGGATGTGGTACCTAGTTTGCCTAAGACTATTATACTTTATTGTGATAATAATGGTGCAGTTGCAAACTCGAAGGAACCACGAGCCCATAAGACAGGTAAACACATTGAGCGTAAGTACCACCTGATACGAGATATCGTTAAAAGAGGAGATGTTGTTGTGACCAAGATAGCATCAGCAGACAACCTAACAGATCACTTTACAAAGAGCTTAACGGTTAAGACTTTTGGTCACATTGAGGGAATGGGAGTCAGATGCATGGCCGCATGACTTTAAGTATAAGTGAAAGATTTGTAACAGTATACTAAAGAGCAATGCTTTGAGTATACGTGAAAGATTGTTAGGGTTATATACTAAAAGAATCACTTTTGTATTAACTATATTTTCCTATTATTTTTGAATAAGAATCATATGGGCAAATGTTAGCATTTTATATTAGTTATACGTTAATGCAAATATCTAATATTCTACATTATAGATAATATGGTGTGTGGTGACACACAGAAGATCATATTATCAGTCCATTAAAAAATATATAAATGGTTCACAACCTAGATGGATTTAGACAAACCATTGGTAAGGTTGCAGTATAATCTAGTATTAGTCTATATTGACTATAGGTTTATACTAGTGCACTTTGTGTGTATTGAACAGGACCACATTAGATTGTTCTCTTTGTACTGACTACATAAGAGAATAAATATCTCTGTTATTATGGATGCTTGTACTCTTAATCCGGATATAATAATAGACATGTATGTGTAGTGTGCATTACTTTGATTCATAAAAGAGTGAGATTCATAGTGAGTCAATAACCTCTATGAATTGTGTCATGACCCGCACCCGGAGTAAGGGCACGAGTGCGAGATAATGTACCAACCTACGCCGCAGAAACGGCGTAGAACGCTGTCTAGGTCTACTATCTAACAACAGTTAAAATATCAAAATATGTCGAGAATGGTCAACTCCGAACGGAGGACAAGCAATGACAATATAATATACTCAACCACAAATTCTAAGAAGAAAAGATGACACTGAAAGATAAAGACAACAAGGTATGAAAATATTATCATGAAAGTCCAACACAGAATAATACAAGTCCAAAGTCTCAGAGTCAACAATCTCAAATACAAATACTAAATAATAACAAGCCCAAGTGTAATCTGGAGACAAAGTCCAGTACTAAACTAATCTAGCAGAGCTACCACTAATGTCTCATCGGCTGGAACTAACCCCTGCTGGACAGGGGTCTCATGGTCTATGCCTACTACGTCATGAAGACCATAGTAGTTGGACACTCGTCCTTGCCATCATCTGTAAAATTTTGTCAACATATCCAGTCAGGATGGAACGAGCACAAATCTCAAATAACAGTTCTAGTTAGACGAAATTAAAAATATAACAGTAAATAGAGAGAATATACATGGTAAAGTGGTACGTACATGAATTATGGTAAGGTATATCTGTCACGCCCCGATTCGGGGAATCTTTCGTCCTCGCTTCGATTTGCGCCGAATCGTTCATCCTCGCTAAGGCGTGATGCCGTACAAGTCTGGTGTTGCACTTGTACAAGGCAAGAACGTGCACTGTTATGTCATTTAGAAACATTTGAAATCCAGCCACATTTCAGAAATATTGAGGACACAATATAGGAAGAAAAAATACTCATTTTATTCATAATTGTAGTCAGAATACAACTTTTTTCGATAATATTTGAAATTCCATTTCGGCTACATTGATTCATAAAAAGAAGTACAACTAATAGGCTGCCATGAAATAACTTCCCGTTCCATACATCATGCCCATTTAGTACTTGGAAATATAAGCAGCTATCTTTGAAAACTCCGTAATACTTTGTGCGTCTTTAGGGAAAATAACTTGAAAGGAAACAGCAGTTCAGAAAACATTAGTTGCGAGGTGCGTCCGAGCCTTCTCCAGTACCTGTGGAGGAGGGGTCAGCACATTATAACAATGCGCTGGTGAGTCCCGTTGGCCCACTCAGCTAAACCAACATTTTATTAATGATAAGCATTTTAAAGATATGAACTTATTAGGGACAGGCAACATTTAGAGCAAATCACAATTCAAATGACATGGTATTTCATGAAACCATGTTTACTTTACCATTGGCCGAATCCAGCTTTCCTGTATAAGATACAGGATAATAATAATATACTTACCGCCCCTGCATAAGACATTGATTAGCATACATCCTTACAACATGACCACTGGTGGTTGTGCACCATGTCGACGTGCCATATAGGACTTCGTATTGGTATGCGGTTGACCATTCACCAGGTTGCGAGCCCGAATGAAGGTTCCAATACCGTGCTACCAAAGCACTAATTCCTCCTAGGCCGACTCGATCCCACCGCCGCAGGTACCGTTCGAGAAAATCCTTGTATACAAGTACGTCTATGGTCATGTGAATGTGTGTCCGACTCGATAAATATTGTGTGCATAGAATATTAAGTACTAAGCAACATGTTTATTCTCAACATTTTATATCTTATCATCATAGGCATCAATTCATCTCAATTCAATGTTCAAGGGACAAGCACAATCTCAATGTTATTAACAGTGTAATCAATTCTTTCAATGTTCAATGTTCAATGTTCAGCTTCTTAGTGGTATTGACTTGTGGCATTAGCAACTTGATATCGATCAACGGATGTTGCAAGACAATTATTTAGTTGGCATGAAGGAATAGCGAGAGGGACAATACCACCACAGAGATCCACACTCACCAAATTAGAGAATCGCAGAGAGAGAGAGGAACACTTACACGCTTAGCCTTCCGTCACGCGTCAGTCTGCATTGGCACCAAAAGTTTGGTTAATATCCTGTCTTTGTTGTGTTCTCTTCTCTCAGAATTCTCAAGAATGAATGCTATACAAATCGATAAAAACGGACAAGAATCAAATCATCGAAAATCATTCAGAAAAGCATCCATCAAAACCAAGCAACAAAACCAGCAGCAAAACATCCAAAAAAACTCTTGGACGCATTTCAAGAGAAACCAATCCATTAGTTGGAAAGGTTCTTATGCACTTGTCCGTGATCGATTCGGTGCCGACGGTAAGTTTCCCCAATACTCGGTTCCGACCGAGTTAGCCAAGCCACAAGCCTTACATAGTGAACCGCTAGGAGCGGGACACTACATAATATACCACTAAGAAAAATTTTCGTCCTCGAAACTTAAAGCAAAAGTCCTACCTCAAAATTATCAAATAGCGAGGGGTATTTCACCCGCATCTCTTCCTCTAATTCCCACGTCGACTCCTCGACGGCATGGTTCCGCCACAGCACGTTGACTAAAGACACTATCCGATTCGTAAAACTTTTTCTTTCCTGTCCAAAATCTGGACAGGCTCTTCAGTGTAGGATAGGTCAGCGCTCAGCTGCAGCTGATCGAAGTTCACCACGTGACTTGGATCATGCACGTACTTCTGCAGTTGAGATACATGGAAGACATCGTGCACATCAACCAGAGCCGGAGGTAGTGCAAGTCGATAAGCTACTGAGGCTACCTTCTCCAAAATCTCGAAGGGTCCAACGAATCTCGGGCTTAGCTTTCCTTTCATCCCAAACCGTATCACACCTCGCATGGGTGTGACCTTCAAGAATACATGATCACCTGCCACAAATTCCAAGGGTCATCGATGTACGTCCGTATAACTCTTTTGTCGACTTTGAGCAACTCTAAGTCTTTCTCGAATTAAGCGAACCCTCTCGACGGCCTATTTCACAAGTTCTGGTTCGAGTACTTGTCGTTCACCGACTTCGTCCCAGCATATCGGTGATCGACATTTCCGTCCATACAAGGCTTCGTACGGGGCCATCTGGATACTTGCCTGATAACTGTTGTTATAGGCAAATTCTGTCAATGCGAGATGTGCGTCCCAATTTTTCTTCGAGTCGAGCACGCACAATCTCAACATATCTTCAAGAATTTGATTTACTCTCTCTGTCTGATCATCAGTCTGCGGATGGTATGCCGTACCGAAGTTCAATTTTGTGCCCATTGCTGAGTGCAGACTTATCCAAAATTACGACAAGAATCTTCCGTCTCTATTCGACACTATAAAAGCTGGCACCCCATGTAATCGGACAATTTCATTTATGTAGATCTGAGCCAACTATTCTACTCCCCATGTAACTTTTTGTAATGCCCCAGTTCCAAAATACGTAGGACTAGGAACGTAGACATGCCAGCTGTATTCATACGAAGTACACTCCAACATATGGAATCCTCGTATGAATACATAAGCTGTAAAATACAGTAGAACCATAACTAATCTCATCCACACAAAATAAATAAATAAAAGATATCATATAATGAGAATGAATTTGTCTTGATACAATATGTTGGGCGGAGACAAATCCACTACCAACAAAATAAGGAAAAGTACATATAAAATGAAATGAGTGGCGAGCGAAGCGAAGACGATCCAAGCGCAATCATCCTCGAAAAATAGAGATGGTCACGGCTAGAGCTAAAGCACCTGCGAAAGACAATAGCACACACCTGGAGAGATAACCAGGTCCACAGAGGGACGTAACAAGACACATAATATCATGCCATATAAACTGAATAATCATTGCTCAAATAAATAAGTCAATCGAATTATAACATGGTCTAATACGCACCTACTAAATGAGCGTACCATCCCCCCAACCAAACAAGGACAGGAGATGGTAAACTAATTCACGGTGACGTATCTTTCCATGCTAAGAATCCAATATGGTATCCGGACCCCAACAAGGTTCAATACCTTCTCATCGAAGTAGTAAGTCACACCTACAACCAAACAAGGACAAGATGTGACGAACTAATCTGCGACAAGTTATTGTTCCAAGCCACGGTCAGATACAAGTACCTAAACCAAAAGTACTCGTACCTAACGGATAAAGGTAGCCTACCGTTCTAAGTGATATGTTGTTAAGAACAATCCTTCCTATGCATGGGCCTGGCTGAATAGGATCGGCATAGTCCCCCCTTGGGGCACTAGAGGCCCAATCAATAAGAGCATGACATTCCGCAGAATCGTCAGTGGCCGTCAATAATCATGGGTCAACAACCCCGTATCTCCAGCGGAGAGTCCGGGTCACAAGGGAAGTGCATCGAAGCCCATACGCTAAGGAATTGTCCTCCCCGTCCAATGCATACTATGTTGTATCCACAACAATAACCTCTATAACCGCTAAGTCAAACTAGCATGCAACCTCTATTAGCGATTATTCCGATCGCACGACTTATACGTACTGGTGGCCAGCCAATCACGCACTTCCGTGTCCTATATTCGACACACAATTTCGTGTTACAACGTGTCAAGGCCAATGAATGCAACACACATGGTGGTCCCTTAAATCTAGGTTTAATTTGTAAGAAAAATAATACACAGCTGGTAGTATAAATGAACAGTAAGTTCTAACAGGTTATGCCATGTATCACAGTTTATTTGCATAAAGAAAATAAATAATGCATGAAATATGAGCTAAAATAATTAAACAGCAAATGGCAAGGTGTCTTGCCTGATAGGGCGCCTGGTGTGCTGCGATGATCAAGATGGCACGAACTGCGACTTCGGTACAACAACTATACATGGAGACCTCGGATGGTGGCACGGACAGTTTCATTGGGTCCAGAAGGGTCAAATTAGTTAGGTTTGACATAATGTAGTTTCGAATTGGGCGAAGGAATAGGACTTGGATACGGATAGGAAAAATCAAAGAATAATGGAATAATAAATATTTATATATATACGAATTTTAGAAAATATTTATAATTCCTAAAAGCAAATTTTCACGAGTCAAAATAAGTATAAGCAAAGACCCACAGTCAAGAAAAATTATTTTGGATAAAAATACTAAGTTTGTAAATTCTCGCTTTTGACAGAAACGATGTCTGATAAAAATATTTAGATAAATATTCTAGAAAACCATATTTTTCGGATAACCTATTTTTGGCAATACTTATTAGTATACATATTTAGCATACTATAAAAATATTAATAAATAAATTTATTTACAAATAACAATAAAACTTATGATAAAATAACAACTAAAATAATACTAATATTAATAAGGTATAATAACTAATATACAATTGTCGTAAAGTACACATGCTTTCATATAGACATTTGTCCAAAAATACCTCTCAATAATATATTTAAATATTTAAATATTCAAATTACAGTTGTTCTCTAGGAAAATACTAGTAAATATAATAATAATAGTAAATATGATAGTGATTTAAACTAATAAATGAAACACAACAACAAAAACAACAAAAACAAACAAACAAAAACAAAAGAAAAATCAAAATAAAATGAAAATAGAAAATATAAAAATCACAAAAACAGAAGCACTGCTGTGCTCTGTTTCTTTGCTAAAATAGAAAAGAAAGGATGAGAGAGAGACGAAGAGAGAAAGAAAGAGGAGACTGAGGGAGTGAGCGAGAAAGAGAAAGGTGAGATTGGAGAGAGGCGGTGGAGAGAGAGTATTCCAGTGGACGGCGAAAAGAGGTGGGCGGCGGGCGCATGCGACTTGCGGTGGCGGAGGGAAGTGCGTGCCGGCGGAGCGAAAAGGGGGAAAGCGGGTGTCGGCGCAGCGTCCACAGTGGGAGCGACAGACGGCGGTCACGACGCGGCCGGGAGGGCGGACGCGCGGGCGGCGGTGTGGCACTGGGGTTCGACGGCAAGGTTGGGCGGAGGTCGACGCGGCAAAGGGGGAGAGAAGGGTTTGCTGCGGGAGACTGGGCTAGGGCGGTGAGCGGAGCTGCGCGCGGCGAGGGTGGCCGGCGAGCCGCGGTCCGGCGGAGGGCTTCGATGAAGGGGAGACGGTGAGCTCGCGGAGGGTCGGCGGTGGCTCGATCGGTGCGGGGCGGTCCAGGCCGGCGTTCCAGCCATGGAGGCGGCGGTCAGGGGTTCTGCGGCGCGTGGCCGAGCGGCGGAGGTAAGAAGGTTTCGATTTTTAGGGTTTTTGGCTTCTTTTCTTTTGGGTGCGGCCGTCGGGTGATGGGGGCTGTGGTTGTTTTAGGTGGCGAAGGGCATGTTTGGTCGGGGTTTGACGGACAGGGGGCTGGGTTGGGTGTCGGTGGTGATTGGGTGAGGCTGGCCGGAGTTGCCGACGACGGTGGTGTTGCGCTGTGGCAGGGCTGGAGTAATGGTGGTGGTCGGACTGGGTTTGGACGAAGCCGGGTGACGGGTTGGTTCTGGTGTTGGGGTTACGGAGGAAGATGGGTAGGGAGGAGACCGTGGATGGCCGGGTGCTGACGTGGAATCGAGCGGGATGGACTGGGTAGAATTAGGATTGTATCGTCGTGTCCGGACTTGTCGGACACGACAGGAATATGCTGATTATGTGTCCTACGTGACACGAGGAGGACTGTGTCCGAAATGTGGACACGAGGAAATATTTGTAGATGTATCCAAGAAAGTAGTGGAAGGGAAAAGGGTGGACACGGACACGATGCACATCATCGGGTGGAAATATTTGTCGATATGAATTGTGGAGAAATTAATAAAAAGTTGGAGGAGTACCTGCCTATTTATAGGATGTGGAAATTCCCAATAAGATAAGGATTAGGATATTTAAAACCCAATTTAGATATTTCCTAATTTAATTTAAAAGCAATCAAATCCAATCCAAATCCAAATCTAATTTAAATCAAATTAAATTCTCCTAGTTTAAAATCAAATGGAATAACTCAAATTTCAAATATTAACTATTTAAATAAATCCACAGTTTCAAATCAAGATTTAAATCTCCACAATGATTTCGAAATATATTTTCAAAAAATACTAATAATAATAATTTCAAAAATTATATTAATATTTAAAATAAACCAATAAATAATTACAAATATATATGTATGCACAAATAATGTTTTCATAATTATGTTTTTCTAGTATACAATAAAAATATTAATTATTCTTAATAATTGTATAAATGACGGCTTTTAGTAATTAAAATAACAACTTGGTAACGGTAGTAAAATAATATTGCATATAGTATTTTGAAACTATAAAATAATAAATAAAATATTTTTCTAAAATATGTACGCTCGCACATATTCGCACTCGTCGAGCAAAATAAAATTTCTGCGCGACGTAAAATATGACTACGCGACGTACAATACAAAATTTTAAATCCGTACAAATATTAATAATAAAAATATATAGTAGAAATTTAGGGGTTTTACATCCTACCCAACTTAAAAGAATTTCGTCCTCGAAATTAAGAATTAGTAGGGGGTGAGAAGACACAACGGTAGATAGAAGGGTTCGAAGTTTATATGGTCGTAGTCTAGGTTGAGGATATGATTAAGAGACGATTGTAATCACTCTTAAATTCAAGTAGATTTAGAAAGTCAAGATTGTAGACTTTTGGGTCGAGGGAAAGGACGAGTAGTTAAGATAAAGATATAGTCACCTTGAGTGTTAATGGTCACAAGAGATAGGATAGCTAGGAGAACTTCAAGTACAGCACATTCGTCCTTCTTAAATAGGTGAAGGCGAAAGCAAGATAGAGTTCAAAGACGATATCCTTGAATACGAATACGTGGTTCAAAGGCGGTCGTATAAATTTCAAAAGAATCGTCAATGCAGTCGTGGATAAAATTCTAAGGGGAAAGCTCAACTACATCCCATCCACGTAGATTGATATATAAAAAAGGCGAACCAAAGTGCACTCGGTTGATCAGACCATCATGTACCGGTTCTGATTAGACAATATATTAGTGAGCGGTCGCTCAATATCATATGCCTTGATCAAGCTCGATAAAGAATTAGCTTGCAAACACTAGGCTTATATTAGCATCATTAGTCAAAATGGTAAATACATAGGCACGAGAGATTAAGAATTAAAGAAGATAGAATGATTCTAAGTCATACAGTCGTCCTATAGTTTTCTTGTCCAAATCCTTGGTTGGCTAGATGGGTTAGGTCCTCTAGATTCTAGGATCTAAATGAGCTTGCTAATATAGGTCACTAGGTCAAAGGGGTTGCTAGTTCATAAGGTATTCTACCCAACTTAAAGAATTAAACTAATGGTGTTTTGGGACAACTAACTAGTAGGGTCAATCTCTAGTAAGCACGAAGGGAAGATAAGAATAGGGATGGAAGAAAACAAGCAAGATGCAATTGATGAGTCAAACGGTAGATAAAATCAAGGAAAGAGGTCAAGTATGTGGATGGGATCTTAGACTTCTAATCCTATACGCAGGCTTGCTTGGTACGGTAAAGTAACCAAACAATTTATCTTGACCTGCATGGGCCACCACAAAAACATGTAACGCTCCAGTCCCAAAATACGTAGGACTAGAAACGTAGACATGCCAGCTGTATTCATACGAAGTACACTCTAACATATGGAATCCTCGTATGAATACATAAGCTGTAAAATGCAGTAGAACCATAACTAATCTCATCCACACAAAATAAATGAATAAAAGATATCATATAATGAGAATGAATTTATCTTGATACAATATATTGGGCGGAGACAAATCCACTACCAACAAAATAAGGAAAAGTACATAGAAAATGAAATGAGTGGCGAGCGAAGCGAAGACGATCCAAACGCAATCATCCTCGAAAAATAGAGATAGTCACGGCTATAGCTAAAGCACCTGCGAAAGACAATAGCACACACCTGGAGAGATAACCAGGTCCTCAGAGGGACGTAACAAGACACATAATATCATGCCATATAAACTGAATAATCATTGCTCAAATAAATAAGTCAATCGAATTATAACATGGTCCAATACGCACCTACTGAACGAGCGTACCATCCCCCCAACCAAACAAGGACAGAAGATGGTAAACTAATTCACGGTGACGTATCTTTCCATGCTAAGAATCCAATATGGTATCCGGACCCCAACAAGGTTCAATACCTTCTCATCGAAGTAGTAAGTCACACCTACAACCAAACAAGGACAAGATGTGACGAACTAATCTGCGACAAGTTATTGTTCCAAGCCACGGTCAGATACAAGTACCTAAACCAAAAGTACTCGTACCTAACGGATAAAGGTAGCCTACCGTTCTAAGTGATATGTTGTTAAGAACAATCCTTCCTACGCATGGGCCCTGGCTGAATAGGATCGGCATAGTCCCCCCTTGGGGCACTAGAGGCCCAATCAATAAGAGCATGACGTTTCGCAGAATCGTCAGTGGCCGTCAGTAATCATGGGTCAACAACCCCGTATCTCCAGCGGAGAGTCCGGGTCACAAGGGAAGTGCATCGAAGTCCATACGCTAAGGAATTGTCCTCCCCGCCCAATGCCTACTATGTTGTATCTACAACAATAACCTCTATAACCGCTAAGTCAAACTAGCATGCAACCTCTATTAGCGGTTATTCCTATCGCACGACTTGTACGTACTGGTGGCCAGCCAATCACGCACTTCTGTGTCCTACATGCGACACACAACTTCGTGTTACAACGTGTCAAGGCCAATGAATGTAACACACATGGTGGTCCCTTAAATCTAGGTTTAATTTGTAAGAAAAATAATACACAACAGGTAATATAAATGAATAGTAAGTTCTAACAGGTTATGCCATGTATCTCAGTTTATTTGCATAAAGAAAATAAATAATGCATGAAATATGAGCTAAAATAATTAAACAGCTAAAATAATTATATTTTTCTAGTATACAATAAAAATATTAATTATTCTTAATAATTGTATAAATGACGGCTTTTAGTAATTAAAATAACAACTTGGTAACGGTAGTAAAATAATTATTGCATATATTATTTTGAAACTATAAAATAATAAATAAAATATTTTTCTAAAATATGTACGCTCGCACATATTCGCACTCGTCGAGCAAAATAAAATTTCTGTGCGACGTAAAATATGACTACGCGACGTACAATACAAAATTTTAAATTCGTACAAATATTAGTAATAAAAATATATAGTAGAAATTTAGGGGTTTTACATCCTACCCAACTTAAAAGAATTTCGTCCTCGAAATTAAGAATTAGTAGGGGGGCGAGAAGACACAACGGTAGATAGAAGGGTTCGAAGTTTATATGGTCGTAGTCTAGGTTGAGGATATGATTAAGAGACGATTGTAATCACTCTTAAATTCAAGTAGATTTAGAAAGTCAAGATTGTAGATTTTTGGGTCGAGGGAAAGGACGAGTAGTTAAGACAAAGATATAGTCACCTTGAGTGTTAATGGTCACAAGAGATAGGATAGCTAGGGGAACTTCAAGTACAGCGCATTCGTCCTTCTTAAATAGGTGAAGGCGAAAGCAAGATAGAGTTCAAAGACGATATCCTTGAATACGAATACGTGGTTCAAAGACGGCCGTATAAATTTCAAAAGAATCGTCAAGGCAGTCGTGGATAAGATTCTAAGGGGAAAGCTCAACTACATCCCATCCACGTAGATTGATATATGAAAAAGGCGAACCAAAGTGCACTCGGTTGATCAGACCATCATGCACCGGTTCTGATTAGACAATATGTTAGTGAGCGGCCGCTCAATATCATATGCCTTGATCAAGCTCGATAAAGAATTAGCTTGCAAATACTAGGCTTATATTAGCATCATTAGTCAAAATAGTAAATACATAGGCACGAGAGATTAAGAATTAAAGAAGATAGAATGATTCTAAGTCATACAGTCGTCCTATAGTTTTTTTGTCCAAATCCTTGGTTGGCTAGACGGGTTAGGTCCTCTAGATTCTAGGATCTAAATGAGCTTGCTAATATAGGTCACTAGGTCAAAGGGGTTGCTAGTTCATAAGGTATTCTACCCAACTTAAAGAATTAAACTAATGGTGTTTTGGGACAACTAACTAGTAGGGTCAATCTCTAGTAAGCACGAAGGGAAGATAAGAATAGGGATGGAAGAAAACAAGCAAGATGCAATTGATGAGTCAAACGGTAGATAAAATCAAGGAAAGAGGTCAAGTATGTGGATGAGATCTTGGACTTCTAATCCTATACGCAGGCTTGCTTGGTACGGTAAAGTAACCAAACAATTTATCTTGACCTGCGTGGGCCACCACAAAAACATATAACGTCCCAGTCCCAAAATACGTAGGACTAGGAACGTAGACATGCCAACTGTATTCATACGAAGTACACTCCAACATATAAAATCCTCGTATGAATACATAAGCTGTAAAATACAGTAGAACCATAACTAATCTCATCCACACAAAATAAATGAATAAAAGATATCATATAATGAGAATGAATTTGTCTTGATACAATATGTTGGGCTAGACAAATCCACTACCAACAAAATAAGGAAAAGTACATAGAAAATGAAATGAGTGGCGAGCGAAGCAAAGACGATCCAAGCGCAATCATCCTCGAAAAATAGAGATGGTCACGGCTAGAGCTAAAGCACCTGCGAAAGACAATAGCACACACCTGGAGAGATAACCAGGTCCTCAGAGGGACGTAACAAGACACATAATATCAAGCCATATAAACTGAATAATCATTGCTCAAATAAATAAGTCAATCGAATTATAACATGGTCCAATACGCACCAACAGAACGAGCGTACCATCTCCACAACCAAACAAGGACAGGAGATGGTAAACTAATTCACGGTGACATATCTTTCCATGCTAAGAATCCAATATGGTATCCGAACCCCAACAAGGTTCAATACCTTCTCATCGAAGTAGTAAGTCACACCTACAACCAAACAAGGACAAGATGTGACGAACTAATCCGTGACAAGTTATTGTTCCAAGCTACGGTCAGATACAAGTACCTAAACCAAAAGTACTCGTACCTAACGGATAAAGGTAGCCTACCGTTCTAAGTGATATGTTGTTAAGAACAATCCTTCCTACGCATGGGCCCTGGCTGAATAGGATCGGCATAGTCCCCCCTTGGGGCACTAGAGGCCCAATCAATAAGAGCATGACGTTCCGCAGAATCGTCAGTGGCCGTCAGTAATCATGGGTCAACAACCCCGTATCTCCAGCGGAGAGTCCGGGTCACAAGGGAAGTGCATCGAAGCCCATACACTAAGAAATTGTCCTCCCCGCCCAATGCCTACTATGTTGTATCCACAACAATAACCTCTATAACCGCTAAGTCAAACTAGCATGCAACCTCTATTAGCGATTATTCCTATCTCACGGCTTGTACGTACTGGTGGCCAGCCAATCACGCACTTCCGTGTCCTACATGCGACACACAACTTCGTGTTACAACGTGTCAAGGCCAATGAATGCAACACACATGGTGGTCCCTTAAATCTAGGTTTAATTTGTAAGAAAAATAATACACAGCTGGTAATATAAATGAACAGTAAGTTCTAACAGGTTATGCCATGTATCACAGTTTATTTGCATAAAGAAAATAAATAATGCATGAAATATGAGCTAAAATAATTAAACAGCAAATGGCAAGGTGTCTTGCCTGATAGGGCGCCTGGTGTGCTGCGATGATCAAGATGGCACGAACTGCGACTTCGGTACAACA
Source organism: Iris pallida (assembly GCA_029216955.1). NCBI lineage: Eukaryota > Viridiplantae > Streptophyta > Magnoliopsida > Asparagales > Iridaceae > Iris > Iris pallida. The sequence continues at coordinate 82,747 of JANAVB010033087.1, read as the reverse complement.
ACTATACATGGAGACCTCGGATGGTGGCACGGACAGTTTTATTGGGTCCAGAAGGGTCAAATTAGTTAGGTTTGACATAATGTAGTTTCGAATTGGGCGAAGGAATAGGACTTGGATACGGACAGGAAAAATCAAAGAATAATGGAATAATAAATATTTATATATATATACGAATTTTAGAAAATATTTATATTTCCTAAAAGCAAATTTTCACGAGTCAAAATAAGTATAAGAAAAGACCCACAGTCAAGAAAAATTATTTTTTGATAAAAATACTAAGTTTGTAAATTCTCGCTTTTGACAGAAACTATGTCTGATAAAAATACTTTAGATAAATATTCTAGAAAACCATATTTTTCGGATAACCTATTTTTGGCAATACTTATTAGTATACATATTTAGCATACTATGAAAATATTAATAAATAAATTTATTTACAAATAACAATAAAACTTATGATAAAATAACAACTAAAATAATACTAATATTAATAAGGTATAATAACTAATATACAATTGTCGTAAAGTACACATGCTTTCATATAGACATTTGTCCAAAAATACCTCTCAATAATATATTTAAATATTTAAATATTCAAATTACAGTTGTTCTCTAGGAAAATACTAGTAAATATAATAATAATAGTAAATATGATAGTGATTTAAACTAATAAATGAAACACAACAAAAAAAAAACAACAAAAACAAACAAACAAACAAAAATAAAAGAAAACTCAAAATAAAATGAAAATATAAAATATAAAAATCATAAAAACAGAAGCACTGCTGTGCTCTGTTTCGTTGCTAAAATAGAAAAGAAAGGATGAGAGAGAGACGAAGAGAGAAAGAAAGAGGAGGCTGAGGGAGTGAGCGAGAGAGAGAAAGGTGAGATCGGAGAGAGGCGGTGGAGAGAGAGTATTCCGGTGGACGGCGAAAAGAGGTGGGCGGCGGGCACGTGCGACTTGCGGTGGCGGAGGGAAGTGCACGTCGGCGGAGCGAAAAGGGGAAAAGCGGGTGTCGACGCAGCGTCCACAGTGGGAGCGACGGAAGGCGGTCACGGCACGGCCGGGAGGGCGGATGCGCGAGCGGCGGTGTGGCACTGGGGTTCGACGGCAAGGTTGGGCGGAGGTCGCGACGAAGGGGGAGAGAAGGGTTTGCTGCGGGAGACTGGGCTAGGGTGGTGAGCGGAGCTGCGCGCGGCGAGGGTGGCCGGCGAGCCGCGATCCGACGGAGGGCTTCGATGAAGGGGAGGCGGTGAGCTCGCAGAGGATCGGTGGTGGCTCGATCGGCGCGGGGCGATCCAGGCCGGCATTCCAGCCATGGAGGCGGCGGTCAGGGGTTCTACGGTGCGTGGCCGAGCGCCGGAGGTAAGAAGGTTTCAATTTTTAGGGTTTTGGCTTCTTTTCTTTTGGGTGCGGCTGTCGGGTGATGGGGCCTGTGGTTGTTTTGGGTGGCGAAGGGCGTGTTTGGTCGGGGTTTGACGGACAGGGGGCTGGGTTGAGTGTCGGTGGTGATTGGGTGAGGCTGGCCGGAGTTGCCGACGACGGTGGTGTTGCGCTGTGGTAGGACTGGAGTAATGGTGGTGGTCGGACTGGGTTTGGACGAAGCCGGGTGACGGGTTGGTTCTGGTGTTGGGGTTGAGGAGGAAGATGGGTAGGGAGGAGACCGTGGATGGCCGGGTGCTGACGTAGAATCGAGCGGGATGGACGGGGTAGAATTAGGATTGTATCGTCGTGTCCGGGCTTGTCAGACACGACAGGAATATGCTGATTATGTGTCCTACGTGACACGAGGAGGACTGTGTCCAAAATGTGGATACGAGGAAATATTTGTAGATGTATCCAAGAAAGTAGTGGAAGGGAAAAGGGTGGACACGAACACGGTGCACATCATCGGGGGGAAATATTTGTGGATGTGAATTGTGGAGAAAGTAATAAAAAGTTGGAGGAGTACCTGCCTATTTATAGGATGTGGAAATTCCCAATAAGATAAGGATTAGGATATTTAAAACCCAATTTAGATATTTCCTAATTTAATTTAAAAGCAATCAAATCCAATCCAAATCCATATCTAATTTAAATCAAATTAAATTCTCCTAGTTTAAAATCAAATGGAATAACTCAAATTTCAAATATTAACTATTTAAATAAATCCACAGTTTCAAATCAAGATTTAAATCTCCACAATGATTTTGAAATATATTTTCAAAAAAATACTAATAATAATAATTTAAAAATTACATTAATATTTAAAATAAACCAATAAATAATTATAAATATATATGTATGCACAAATAATATTTTCATAATTATGTTTTTCTAGTATACAATAAAAATATTAATTATTCTTAATAATTGTATAAATGGCGGCTTTTAGTAATTAAAATAACAACTTGGTAACGGTAGTAAAATAATTATTGCATATATTATTTTGAAACTATAAAATAATAAATAAAATATTTTTCTAAAATATGTACGCTCGCACATATTCGTACTCGTCGAGCAAAATAAAATTTCTGCACGACGTAAAATATGACTACGCGACGTACAATACAAAATTTTAAATCCGTACAAATATTAATAATAAAAATATATAGTAGAAATTTAGGGGTTTTACACTTTTATTGGAATGAAATGTGCCGACTTGGTTAATCTATCCACGATAACCCAAATCGCATCATTTCACTTCTGAGTTCTTAGCAAGCCAACTATAAAATCCATACAGATATTATCCCACTTCTACAGTAGAATAGTCAAATTTTGTAGTTCTCCGCCCGGCCGTTGGTGTTCGGCCTTCACACGCTGACAATCTAAGCATTGTGACACGAATAGCGCCACATCCTTCTTCATGCCATGCCACCAAAATGTTGTGCGCAGATCCTTATACATTTTTGTGCTTTCCGGATGCAAGGAATACTTCGCAAAATGAGCCTCGGTCATTATTTCCTTCCTGATATTCTCATCCTTAGGGACGCACAATCTCCCCTTGACACGAATAGTGTCATCTTTAACGGTAAAGTCCGACGCCTTTCCTGCTAGAATCAACTCGCGTATCTTTTGCAGAAATGGGTCATCCTTCTGAGCAATCTTAATCCTTCCCTGGAGACTCGGCTCAAGTTGTAACTGAGCCAACTGCACATTTTGCGGACGAATCCTGAATTCGATGCCCATCTCTTCAAGATCTCGTAGTACCTCCTTTGCTATTGTTAGTGACCCAACAAATTTTCGACTCAAGGCATCAGCTACCACGTTTCCTTTACCCGGCGTGTAGGAGATTGTCAAGTCATAGTCTTTGATCAATTCTAACCAACGTCGCTGCCTTAAATTCAATTCCTTCTGCATGAATATGTACTTCAGGCTTTTGTGATCCGTGAAGATCTCGCAGGACACACCATAGAGATAGTGTCGCCATAATTTTAATGCGAATACAATCACCGCCAGTTCTAAGTCATGTGTTGGGTAATTCTTCTCATGCTGTTTGAGTTGTCTCGACGCATAAGATATTGTCTTCCCACGTTGCATGAGAACACATCCCAAACCAAGTCCCAATGCGTCACTGTAGATCTGAAATCCCTCAGAGCCTTCCGGAAGTGCTAAAATTGGAGCTGTGACGAGCCGCTGCTTGAGTTCTAGAAAACTACTCTCACAGTCATCGGTCCACTTAAATATGACTCCCTTCTGAGTGAGGCGAGTCAAAGGCGATGCGATTCTTGAAAAGTCTTTCACAAATCTATGGTAGTACCCGGCTAAACCAAGGAAACTCCGTATCTCACTAGCTGATGCAGGCTGCTTCCAGTCTACAACTGCCTCAATCTTCTTTGGATCGACAACAACACCTTCTGATGAAACAACATGTCCAAGGAACGACACACTGTTCATCCAAAATTCGTACTTGCTTAGTTTTGCATACAGCTGGTTGTCCCGCAGCGTCTGAAGTACTTCTCTCAAGTGTTCGACATGAGTCTCCCTATCCTTTGAGTAGATTAAGATGTCATTGATGAACACAATAACAAACTTGTCTAAGAATGGTCGAAACACTCTATTCATTAAATCCATAAAGGCTGCCGGAGCATTAGTCAAGCCGAATGGCATGACCAAAAACTCATAGTGTCCATATCTCATACAGAATGCTGACTTAGGGATATCCTCGGGTTTGATCTTCAGCTGATGGTATCCTGAACGAAGATGAATTTTTGAAAACACGGTCGCCCCTTGAAGCTGATCGAATAGATCATCTATCCTTGGCAAGGGATACTTGTTACGGATGGTTGCCTTGTTTAGTTCTCTGTAATCGATGCATAGCCGCATCATCCCATCCTTCTTCTTTACAAACAGCACTGGAGCTCCCTATGGAGATACACTTGGGCGAATGTATCCCCGGTCTAGTAATTCTTGTAGTTGTACCTTTAGTTTCTTCAATTCTGTCGGAGCCATCCTGTACGACGCCTTTGATATCGGACGAGTACCTGGGAATGTATCAATTGTGAATTCGATTTCTCTATCCGGCGGCATTCCAGGTATCTCGTCCAAAAATACATCTGGGAACTCTGCCATAATTTCGGTCTGATTTGAGCCTATACTTTTTATTCGAGTGTCTTGGACAGAACCGAGAAAGCCTTCACACCCTGAGTACAACATGTGCCTTGCTGTAACTGCCGGTATGACCATGGGTCCTTGGAACGCCAAGCCGCACGAGTAAGAGAACTCCGTTTCACCAGGTAGGCGAAACACAACTCTCTTATCCGTACAGTCGATTGTTGCATGACAGGCGCTGAGCCAGTCCATTCCTAATATGATATCGTACTCTTTGATGTCGAGTACAATTGCGTCCAGAGATAAAGTCTTGCCTCCAATCTTAATGTAGTCGTCCCTGCAAATCAAAGTTGCAGGCATATCTACTCCCGAAGGAGTGCTAACAAACAAAGCTGTCTTTAGTTGAGTCATACAAAATTTATTTTTCGTTGCAAAATCAGATGAGAGAAAGCAATGAGTAGCACCAGAATCAAAAAGTACTCTTGCAGGTATGCCTTTATACAGCAACATACCTGTTATAACATTCTCTACGGTCTGGGCCTCTGTAGTGCCCCGCTCCGCGAAGGCACTAGATAGACAGAAAGATCAGATTGCTGGCTCTGTAACAGAAGACGATTGATCTGGGTGAGTGGATAAAGTCTCATTTTATGATTCGTTTGTGCCTAATAAGAATCTGAGCTTTTGAATGAATGTTATTGCTAATAACAAGATGCTAGACTTTGAGTATGCTATAAGAGAATCCGTACATTGTCTGCTAAGAAAGAATAATTTTCTGCTTGAAAAGAAGATAGAATTGTTTATGAATTGCTCGATTGATGCATGATGGTTTCATTTGATATTACATGTGCATTGGGTATCCACTTAGTGACGAGCTGAACCCTAGAGAGTCACAGCGGCTGGCAACGAGCTGAACCCATGCGAGTCACAGTGGTTAGCGACGAGCTGAACCCAAGAGAGTCACAGCGGCTAGCGACGAGCTGAACCCATACGAGTCACAGCGGTTAGCGACGAGCTGAACCCGTGGGAGGCACATCGGCTAAGATCGAAATGATATATTGGTTTTCAAAGATGTTTTCAAAAGAAATGTAAACTGACTCTGTATGCATGAAATGAACATAGGTAAAGAGTAGCAAGTTCACATCACAAGAAAATATTTTCTCACTAAATGAACAGTAATCGTTTCAGAAGAATGTAGCCCCTTTGTCCACAATTCACCAGTATGCTGATATACTGACCCACCATCTGTCTGCATGCAGGTACACTATGTATCGAGAAGGATAGTCCGAAGCGATAGCCTGTGCCTCATCCTCAGGAGCCAGAAATCAGAAGAGATGACATCTGTTACAAGAGTTAGTTTGTATATAAAGGGATATAATGTATGGGAATGGGATCATTATAATCTGTAAAGTTTTGAGAGAATGTAACATTGTATCAGAGAGAATCGAGAGCTTGTAATCTGTTCAAATGAAATCAATAAAGAGAATTGTTTCTTGTTACCATTGTATTCAATGCATGTATTCTGAAATATGTCCGCTGCTGCTTCAATTATCTGCGATACGTTCCGCTGTGTATTGTCTATCTTGTCTTGCTTCAGGTCCTGGCCTTGTGCAAGCGCAACTTAGGCTTGCACGGTATCACTCCTTAGCGAGGACGAACGGTCTCTCAGAGTCCGAAGCGAGGACGAAAGGACTCTACGGGATCGGGGCGTGACAGAATGGTATCAGAGCAACACGATCCTCTGGCCAATTGATTTGTTTGAATTCAAAGATGTTCTCCTGATCGAAATTTCCTTTGCCTACTCGATATTAATAATGAGATGAACGTTCCATACAATAAGTCCGTAAATATTTTTATGATGACAGCATATGTTTTATCGATTTGATTGATTGAGATTGAAATGCTTGATTGAACAAGAGTTTTGATATGATCTGAATTACGATTTTATGGATTGATGATGGCGAAGGATGAGGACTATCGCTGCTAAGGATATCGTAAGTTTCTCCTTAAGTTTCGAGGACGAAACTTCTTTTCGGTGGGTAATTATGTAGTACCCTGCTCCGCGAAGGCACTAGATAGACAGAAAGATTGGATTGATGGCTCTACAACAGAAGACGATTGATCTGGGTGAGTGGACAAAGTCTCATTTTATGATTCGCTTGCGCCTAATAAGAATCTGAGCTTTTGAATGAATGTTGTTGCTAATAACAAGATGCTAGACTTTGAGTATGCTATAAGAGAATCTGCACATTGTCTGCTAATAAAGAGAACAGTTTCCTGCTTGAAAAGAAGATGTAATTGTTTATGAATTGCTCGATTGATGCATGATGGTTTCATTTGATATTGCATGTGCATTGGGGTATCCACTTAGTGACGAGCTGAACCCTAGAGAGTCACAGCGGCTGGCGACGAGCTGAACCCATGCGAGTCACAGCGGTTAGCGACGAGCTGAACCCAAGAGAGTCACAGCGGCTAGCGACGAGCTGAACCCATGCGAGTCACAGCGGTTAGCGACGAGCTGAACCCGTGGGAGGCACAGCGGCTAAGATCGAAATGATATATTGGTTTTCAAAGATGTTTTCAAAAGAAATATAAACTGACTCTGTATGCATGAAATGAACATAGGTAAAGAGTAGCAAGTTCACATCACAAGAAAATATTTTCTCACTAAATGAACAGTGATCATTTCAGAAGAATATAGCCCCTTTGTCCATAATTCACCAGTATGCTGATATACTGACCCACCATCAGTCTGCATACAGGTGCACTATACATCGAGAAGGATAGTCCAAAGCGATAGCCTGTGCCTCATCCTTAGGAGCCAGCAATCAGAAGAGATGACATCTTTTGTAAGAGTTGGTTTGTATATAAAGGGATATAATGTATGAGAACGGGATCATTGTAATCTGTAAAGTTTTGAGAGAATATAACATTGTATCAGAGAGAATCGAGAGCTTGTAATCTGTACAAATGAAATCAATAAAGAAAATTGTTTTTTGTTACCATTGTGTTCAATACATGTATTCTGAAATATGTCCGCTGCTGCTTCAATTATCTGTGATACGTTCTGCTGCGTATTGTCTATCTTGTTTTGATTCAGGTCCTGGCCTTGTGCAAGTGTAACTTAGGCTTGCACGACATCATGCCTTAGCGAGGACGAACGGTCTCTCAGAGTCCGAAGCGAGGACTGAAAGGACTCTGCGGGATCGGGACGTGACAACCTCTGCCTGAGTCAAGGCATAAACCCTTGCTTACCCACCTTGTTGTTGATTCGGTGCATTCCCATTCGGAGCTGGTAAGGCTGGTGGCGCTTGGCCACGATTTTGGTTGTTATGTTGGCCCTGATTCTGATTATTGTTATGTCCATGATACTGATTATTGTTATTTCCACGAGGATACTGATTCTCTCCTCTGCCTCTACAGTCAACTGCCCTGTGACCAATTCCTCCACATTTGAAATACCCTAGCACGACAGTCTTCAGTTTTGTGCCCCCACCTGTTGCATTTATTGCAGCGTGGCAACTGCTACTGAGGTCCCTTGTTATCCCCTGTGTTGTGACGCTTTGGTGCGTCATTTCTTCCCGCCGACCAAGGTCGTTTCTGGTTATTGCCTTGGTAGTTCTGTGTCGTCCCACGACTAGCCGATCGATAAAATCTCTCCATCTCGAGAGCTGTTTCGTACGCCTCTCTATAAGACGTACACTTCCGACTTAGCACATCGCGCTGCAGGCCTTCATTCAATCCATGCACGAATCTTCCTCGCTTTGTATCATCATTCGGGACCATGTATCCAGCGAAGGCAACTCTCTTTAAAAATTCTGTCTCATAGTCATCCACCGACATACTGCCCTGTCGAAGTGCAATGAACTCATCTTCTTTCTGTTGACGGACAGCAGGTGGAATGAATTGCGCGATGAAGGCCTGTTTGAAGGTCTCCCAAGATATCTTCATATCCTGACTATTTCCGTAAAGTGCCTGTCTCTGCAAAATCTACCATTCCTGGGCCTTGAGACGAAGTAGTACAGCGGTACACTCCACTCTCTTGCTGCCCTGTATATCCAACATTCGGAAATAGCCCTCAAGTGTGTTCAAGAAGTCCATCACCTTATCTGGCTGCTCTCTCCTATTAAATTCAGGCGGGTCGCAGCTCTTAAATTCGGAGAACTTGAAGCTGGTTCTCTTCCGTGTCGGCATTTCAGGTTTCTCTGCCGGCACTTCTACGATCTCGGTTGCTGCGGCCTTTGCAGAAACATTAGAATCGACCGTCAGCTTGGTGACAATCTGAGTTAGACTATCCACCTACTTTTGTGGAGCATCTAGCTGCTCCTGAAACTGATATTGAAGCTGCTCTTGAAGCGCGCGATGTTGAGCCTCGCTCTGCTTCCTCTGAGCCTCCATTTGTTTAATCAGTTTCACAATTGTATCAGACGATGAATTTGTCTTTGCGCTATCACCCTTGGTCATTCTACAACAAAGAAATAATTCTATTAGCACTAATATTTATGGGCTTATTGTATGGAACATTATTTCATGCCAGCGCTATCGACACCATCAATCGAGAAAATTTGCATCAAGACTTCCTTTTTGAAAATATTTTTAAAATCCGAGGATTTGAAACCGTACTCTGATACCAACTTATCATGCCCCGATTCGGGGAATCTTTCGTTCTCGCTTCGATTCGCGCCGAATCATTCGTCCTTCACTAAGACGTGATGCCGTACAAGTCTGGTGTTGCACTTATACAAGGCAAGAATGTGCACTGTTATGTCATTTAGAAACATTTGAAATCCAGCCACATTTCAGAAATATTGAGGACACAATATAGGAAGAAGAAATACTCATTTTATTCATAGTCGTAGTCAGAATACAACTTTTCTCGATAATATTTGAAATGCCATTTCGGCTACATTGATTCATGAAAAGAAGTACAACTGATAGGCTGCCATGAAATAACTTCCCGTTCCATACATCATGCCCCTTTAGTACTTGGAAATATAAGCAGCTATCTTTGGAAGCTCTGCAATACTTTATGCGTCTTTAGGGAAAATAACTTGAAAGGAAACAACGGTTCAGAAAGCTTTAGTTGCGAGGTACGCCCGAGCCTTCTCCAGTACCTGTGGAGGAGGGGTCAGCACATTATAACAATGCGCTGGTGAGCCCCGTTGTCCCACTCAGCTAAACCAACATTTTATTAATGACAAACATTTTAAAGATATGAACTTATTAGGGACATGCAACATTTAGAGCAAATCACAATTCAAATGACATGGTATTTCATGAAACCATGTTTACTTTACCATTGGCCGAATCCAGCTTTCCTGCAAAAGATACAGGATAATAATAATAATATACTTACCGCCCCTGCATAAGACATTGATTAGCATATATCCTTACAACATGACCACTGGTGGTTGTGCACCATGTCGACGTGCCATATAGGACTTCGTATTGGTATGCGGTTGACTATTCACCAGGTTGCGAGCCCGAATGAAGGTTCCGATACCGTGCTACCAAAGCACTAATTCCTCCTAGGCCGACTCGATCCCACCGCCGCAGGTACCGTTCGAGGAAATCCTTGTATACAAGTACGTCTATGGTTATGCGAATGTGTATCCGACTCGATAAAATTTGTGTGCATAGAATATTAAGTACTAGGCAACATGTTTATTCTCAACATTTCATATCTCATCATCATAGGCATCAATTCATCTCAATTCAATGTTCAAGGGACAAGCACAATCTCAATGTTGTTAACAGTGTAATCAATTTTTTTAATATTCAATGTTCAATGTTCAGCTTCTTAGTGGTATTGACTTGTGGCATTAGCAACTTGATATCGATCAACGGATGTTGCAAGACAATTATTTAGTTGTCATGAAGGAATAGCGAGAGGGACAATACCACCACAGAGATCCACACTCACCAAATTAGAGAATCGCCGAGAGAGAGAGGAACACTTGCACGCTTAGCCTTCCGTCACTGCGTCAGTCTGCATTGGCACCAAAAGTTTGGTTAATATCCTATCTTTGTTGTGTTCTCTTCTCTCAGAATTCTCAAGAATGAATGCTATGCAAATCGATAAAAACGGGCAAGAATCAAATCATCGAAAATCATTCAGAAAAGCATCCATCAAAACCAAGCAACAAAACCAGCAGCAAAACATCCAGAGAAAACTCTTTGACGCATTTCAAGAGAAACCAATCCATTAGTTGGAAAGGTTCTTATGCACTTGTCCGTGATCGATTCGGTGCCGACGGTAAGTTTCTCCAATACTCGGTTCCGACCGAGTTAGCCAAGCCATAAGCCTTACATAGTGAACCGCTAGGAGCGGGACACTACATAATATACCACTAAGAAAAAGTTTCGTCCTCGAAACTTAAAGCAAAAGTCCTACCTCAAAATTATCAAACAGCGAGGGGTATTTCACCCGCATCTCTTCCTCTAATTCCCACGTCGACTCTTTGATAGCATGGTTCCGCTACAGCACGTTGACTAAAGACACTGTCCGATTCCGCTAAAACTTTTTCTTTCATGTCCAAAATCTGGACAGGCTCTTCAGTGTAGGATAGGTCAGCGCTCAGCTGCAGCTGATCGAAGTTCACCACGTGACTTAGATCATACACGTACTTTCAGCAGTTGAGATACATGGAAGATATCATGCACATCAGCCAGAGCCGGAGGTAGTGCAAGTCGATAAGCTACTGAGGCTACCTTCTCCAAAATCTCGAAGGGTCCAACGAATCTCGGGCTTAGCTTTCCTTTCATTCCAAACCGCATCACACCTCGCATGGGTGTGACCTTCAAGAATACATGATCACCTGCCGCAAATTCCAAGGGTTGTCGATGTACATCCGCATAACTCTTCTGTCGACTTTGAGCAACTCTAAGTCTTTCTTGAATTAAGCGAACCCTCTCGATGGCCTGTTCCACAAGTTCTGGTCCGAGCACTTGCCGTTCACCGACTTCGTCCCAGCATATCGGTGATCGACATTTCTGTCCATACAAGGCTTCGTACGGGGCCATCTGGATACTTGCCTGATAACTGTTGTTATAGGCAAATTCTGCCAATGCGAGATGTGCGTCCCAATTTGTCTTTGAGTCGAGCACGCATAATCTCAATATATCTTCAAGAATTTAATTTACTCTCTCTGTCTGACCATCAGTCTGCGGATGGTATGCCGTACCGAAGTTCAACTTTGTGCCCGTTGTTGAGTGCAGACTTATCCAAAATCGTGACAAGAATCTCCCGTCTCTATCCGACACTATAGAAGATGGCACCCCATGTAATCGAACAATTTTATTTATATAGATCTGAGCCAACCGTTCTACTCCCTATGTAACTTTTATTGGAATGAAATGTGCCGACTTGGTTAATCTATCCACGATAAACCAAATCGCATCATTTCCCTTCTGAGTTCTTGGCAAGCCAACTATAAAATCGATACAGATATTATCCCACTTCCACAGTAGAATAGCCAAATTTTGTAGTTCTCTGCCCGACCATTGGTGTTCGGCCTTGACACGCTGACAATCTAAGCATTATGACACGAATAGCGCCACATCCTTCTTCATGCCATGCCACCAAAATGTTGTGCGCAGATCCTTATACATTTTCGTGCTTTCCGGATGCAAGGAATACTTCGCAAAATGAGCCTCGGTCATTATTTCCTTCATGATATTCTCATCCTTAGGGACACACAATTTTCCCTTGACACAAATAGTGTCATCTTCAACGGTAAAGTCCGACGCCTTTCCTGCTAGAATCAACTCGCGTATCTTCTGCAGAAACGGGTCATCCTTCTGAGCAATCTTAATCCTTCCCTGGAGACTCAGCTCAAGTTGTAACTGAGCCAACTGCACATTCTGCGGATGAATCCTAAATTCGATGCCTATCTCTTCAAGATCTCGTAGTACCTCCTTTGCTATTGTTAGTGACCCAACAAATTTTTGACTCAAGGCATCAGCTACCATGTTTCCTTTACCCGGCGTGTAGGAGATTGTCAAGTCATAGTCTTTGATCAATTCTAACCAACGCCGCTGCCTCAAATTCAATTCCTTCTGCGTGAATATGTACTTCAGGCTTTTGTGATCCGTGAAGATCTCGCAGGACACACCATAGAGATAGTGTCGCCACTAATTTCAATACGAACACAATCGTCGCCAGTTCTAAGTCATGTGTTGGGTAATTCTTCTCATGCTGTTTGAGTTATCTCGACACATAAGATATTGTCTTTCCACATTGCATGAGAACACATCCCAAACCAAGTTCCGATGCGTCACTGTAGATCTGAAATCCCTCAGAACCTTCCGGAAGTACTAAAATTGGAGCTGTGACGAGCCGCTACTTGAGTTCTAGAAAACTACTCTCACAGTCATCGGTCCACTTAAATACGACTCCCTTCTGAGTGAGGCGAGTCAAAGGCGATGCAATTCTTGAAAAGTCTTTCACAAATCTACGGTAGTACCCGGCTAAACCAAGGAAACTCCGTATCTCACTAGCTGATGCAGGCTGCTTCCAGTCTACAACTGCCTTAATCTTCTTTGGGTCGACGGCAACACCTTCTGCTGAAACAACATGTCCAAGGAACGACACACTGTTCATCCAAAATTCGCACTTGCTTAGTTTTGCATATAGCTAGTTGTCCTGCAGCAGTCTGAAGTACTTCTCTCAAGTGTACGGCATGAGTCTCCCTATCCTTTGAGTAGATCAAGATGTCATCGATGAACACAACAACAAACTTGTCTAAGAACGGTCGAAACACTCTATTCATTAAATCCATAAAGGCTGCTGGAGCATTAGTCAAGCCGAATGGCATGACCAAAAACTCATAGTGTCCATATCTCGTACGGAATGCTGACTTAGGGACATCCTCGGGTCTGATCTTCAGCTGATGGTATCCTGAACGAAGATCAATTTTTGAAAACACGATCGCCCCTTGAAGCTGATCGAATAGATCATCTATCCTTGGCAAGGGATACTTGTTACGGATGGTTGTCTTGTTTAGTTCTCTGTAATCGATGCACAGCCGCATCGTTCCATCCTTCTTCTTTACAAATAGCACTGGAGCTCCCCATGGAGATACACTTAGGCGAATGTATCCTCGGTCTAGTAATTCTTGTAGCTGTACCTTTAGTTCCTTCAATTCTGCCGGAGCCATCCTGTACGACGCCTTTGATATCGGGCGAGTACCTGGGAATATATTAATTGTGAATTCGATTTCTCTATCCGGCGGTATTCTATGTATCTTGTTCGAAAACACATCAGGGAACTCTGCCACAATTTTGGTCTGATTCGAGCCTATACTCTTTATTCGAGTGTCTTGGACAGAAGTGAGAAAGCCTTCACACCTTGAGTACAACATGTGCCTTGCTGTAACTGCCGATATGACCATGGGTCCTTGGAACGCCGAGCCGCACGAGTAAGAGAACTCCATTTCACCAGGTAGGCGAAACACAACTCTCTTATCCGCACAGTCGATTGTTGCATGACAGGCGCTGAGCCAGTCCATTCCCAATATGATATCGTACTCTTTGATGTCGAGTACAATTGCGTCCAGAGATAAAGTCTTGCCTCAAATCTTAATGTAGTCGTCCCTGTAAATCAAAGTTGCAGGCATATCTACTCCCGAAGGAGTGCTAACACACAAAGCTGTCTTTAGTTGAGTCATACAAAATTTTTTTTTCGTTGCAAAATCAGATGAGATAAAGCAATGAGTAGCACCAGAATCAAAAAGTACTATTGCAGGTATGCCTTTGTACAGTAATATACCTGTTATAACATTCTCTGCGGTCTGGGCCTCTGCCTGAGTCAAGGCATAAACCCTTGCTTGCCCACCTTGTTGTTGATTCGGTGCATTTCCATTCGGAGCTGGTAAGGCTGGTGGCACTTGGCCACGATTTTGGTTGTTATGTTGGCCCCGGTTCTGATTATTGTTATGCCCACGATACTGATTGTTGTTATTTCCATGAGGATACTGATTCTTTCCTCGCTTTGCATCATCATTCGGGACCATGTATCCAGCGAAGGCAACTCTCTTTAAAAATTCTGTCTCGTAGTCATCCACCGACATACTGCCCTGTCGGGGTGCAATGAACTCATCTTCTTTCTGTTGACGGACAGCAGGTGGAATGAATTGTGCGATGAAGGCCTGTTTGAAATCAGGAACTATCTATGTGAGTTTAGTACTAGTTTCAACATGTGATCAGCTTAGGAACTTGATACAATATTTGGCCTGGTTAATCATACGTGAGTGTATGATTAATACTATTCAATGTTCAATACTTGATACAATACGGGTTTTGATCACATAACTACGCTAACACCCCCATCACTGACTAGTATAGTAGATCCAACCATGACACATCATGACACGAGGTTCTCTGAGAAGGTAGCTAGCCTTCGCATGAATTGTGTCTAAATAATGCACGAGAAACAAGCAGTCTTGCATGAGGTATACCAATGAGTACAAGGAATAACATCTCGTAACGGAATCCAGACAAGTACCAATCCGTGTGAACAATGTGTCAAGAGAATCCGGATATCTACACTAAATACAAAAAACATA
Organism: Iris pallida; assembly: GCA_029216955.1. Lineage (NCBI taxonomy): Eukaryota > Viridiplantae > Streptophyta > Magnoliopsida > Asparagales > Iridaceae > Iris > Iris pallida. The sequence continues at coordinate 67,654 of JANAVB010033087.1, read as the reverse complement.
GACGATATCATAAAACAGAAATACTATCAGAGTATGTACTCGCCTGAGATCCGGTAAAAATATGTCAACAGTGTAATCTGGCTCAGAATGAAGTCACAGACTTAAAGATGAGATATACATGAGTTAAATAGGGTTTAATAGTGTTAGGCATGATTTCTAGTGCAGGCTATGCAAATCTAGGTCAAACTCAGTCAACTAAGTCATACCAAGTCAAACTAAGTCACACTATGTCATATTAGGTCATACAAAGTCAAACTAGATCAAACTAGGTTATGGTAAGTCAATCTAAGTAAATCTAAGCCATACTAAGTCATACTAGGTTTAACAAGGTCAAACCAAGTCAATCTATATCATACTAGGTCAAGGGTTAACCTACAGTTGACTTTTGGTCAACTTCTAGTCTATTCTAGGTTAAATTGGCTAATGGTTGACTTTTGGTCAACTCTGGTCGACTCATAGTCCAATCTAGGTCCAATGTTGAATTGCAGTTGATTTTGAGTCAAAACAGTCAACCTTTGTCAAACAGGGTCAAATCTAAGTCAAGTATCCTATTCCAAGTCATTACTTACCAAGATATCCAAATTCTAACCATTACCTACCAAGATACCCAAATTCTAACTATTACCTACCAAGATAACCCAAGTCTAACCATTACCTACCAAGATAACCCAAGTCTAACCCTTACCTATCAAGATAACCCAAGTCTAACCATTACCTACCAAAATACCTAAATTCTAACCATTACCTACCAAGATAACCCAAGTCTAACCATTACCTACCAAGATAACCCAAGTTTAACTATTACCTACCAAGATAACCCAAGTCTAACCATTACCTATCAAGATAATCTAATACCTTAGATACTAGTAATATCCTTACCTTAGTAATATATTACCTTAGGTTAGTAGATAACTCACTAACCTATGCTAATAGATCCTACTAATATTTTAGACTAGTATCTAACCATCTATCTCAATATCCTACCAATATCTTACCCTTAGACTATAGGTAATCCCCATTACCTTGTCAATATCTTAGACATTACCTTAGCCTACTAATTTACCCTCTAAGATACTCATTTGTATCTTAGGATACCCACTCATCTACATCCTAAGACACTAACCTAGATACTAGTAAGATACTACCCTATATCTTACCCCAAGATACCATATACCTTAGCCCTATTGATATTTCAATACCAATACCTTAGTTGAAAATCCAATACCTTAGTCTAGGTATAAATACCTTAACTACCAAGATACCAATCTTAGATATCTAGTATATATCCTAAGCTACTAGCTAACCAATAACATAGATATCTAACCTTAGTTACCTAGGTAAACCCAATACCTTACCTTGTAATAAGGTAAACCTATTACCTTAAGGTAAGGTAAACCATTACCTTGGTTGTGTAACACCCAGTTTTCCAAATGAGGGTAATTTTGAACTTTTGTAAAAGTTTATTATTTAATAATAGGATTTATGATTTATGGGAATTTTTAATTAATTTAATATTATTTAAAATTGGTGAATTATAATTTTGATGTGTTAGCTAGTGAACTCTAGAACTGTTGAGCCTAGAGCCTAACCATGACCATGGAGACCTAACCATGTGATTAGAATGACTATTTACAACTTTTTAGGCTAAGGGTATTTTGGTCATTTTGTGACTTTTAAATTATTTAGGATTTTGATTAATTGATAAATTTTAGATTATTTTAATAATATTTAAATTGATGTATTATGATTTTGGTCATTTTTTATATTTTAATATTTTGGGAAATTTTATATTTTTAATATTGTTTTTATTGGATTTGTTTAGTCGGGTTTGAGTTTCGTCTCATTCCGACTTGTATTGTGACCCGGGTAGCTTAAACTCTAGATGGGACCCAATATTAAGTTAAGTATGGCTCACAAGACCCAACATTTAAGTTAGTTAATTAAACTAATTTTTATCATGTTAGAATGGTTAAGTTAGAGACTCAAAACTAGATCATTTTGACCCCAAACTTGAACCTAGTCTAGACTTAACCATATGAGACTGGAGAGGGGCAATTATGATATTTTCCATTAGCCCTAATGGACACTTTATGGCAGCCACCTTTAGGGGAGAATGATTCATTTCATTCATTACAATCTTGCCTCTTTTATTTTCCTTTTGTTCTTTCCTAATTTTAGAGAGCCTTCCCATTGATTTGATCTCCAAATCAAATCATTCCTTCACCAAACCTTCCCTCAATCATTCCCATTCTCCAAGGGAAGGGTGCTACCAAGGATTGGAAGAGGAGTGCAAGGAGGAGTGTCCACTTTGAGGGATCTTCGTATCGGAGCCGTGTCTTAAAGGATTTCATTGGGATTCCACTCCCAATAGGTAAAATCCATCCTCTAAATCGATTTTCTTTGCATATAAATTAGTTTTGAATCTGTAGGATCCATTCCCATGCATGTACCCCATTTAGATTCAAATTTGAGGCCATATGGAGCTCTCTTGAGGATTTTAGATGTGTGTCTTGTGTCCTACTTGATAGATCCCAAATTAGGACACCCCATGTGTATGTATGTATGATAATAGTTTTAATAGATATTTAAATTCAGTTTTAGAATGGTTAGAGAGTGGATTGATCTTAGTTAGGATGGTTAGAATGAGTTTCATTTGGATACCTATGTTTATATCCAAGTATCTTGGCCTATATGTGTTCTTTTGTCCAAAACAACTCAAATTCGTCATAATATTCATCCACGTTTTTATTAACCAAAGCAACTTAGAAATATCATAACTTTTAGCTTAGAACTCCGATTTATCTCCCGTTTTTTTTAAAAGAACCGTATCGAAGTTAGATTTCCAAATATATATTTTAATAAGCCAAATTCTTTCTGTAACTTTCTATAAAATTATTTGAGTGTCAGCTGTATGAAAGATGAACGTGTTTCGGTATTTTCGCGATTTCGGGAGCTTCCGGACACGAAAATGTGATCCGTTTAAAGTTTCGGAAAGCTAACACGAAGGGCTACAACATACTTTAATCCTAGAATTTAGTGAAGGTCCAATTGGTACAGTATTAGTTTTAAGTAGAAGAGTGACTATACGATATATATACATTTTGTGTAACCTATGAGCCTATGTAGTATGGATATTAAATAAATATAAAATATGTAATGCATGATATGTTAGATGAATGAAATGATATATATATATATATGATATATATGCTCTTTACATTAATGTATATATATGGTTGAATGCAAGCATGTAGGAATGCAATTAATATAATGTATGTAAGTAATGCATAAATGCATGAATGAAAGAATGATATACAATGTATGCATGAAAGTATATAATGAATGCTAGATATGAATGCAAGGTATATATGTAATGATAGATATGAATACATAATGTATAAATATTGTAATGCAATATATAATGATAACATGTATGGTAATGTAGAGTATATGATACAAGCATGAATGAATGGAGGAAATACATGTATATAGGTAATATAGAATGTAATATATGAATGCAAGCATGCAAGATAATGTATTGTATCCATATATGATGTATTCAACTTAAAGATAATGTGAATATATGAAATGAATGAATGATAATATATAACATGATATGTAAGGTAATACAAGATATGAAATATATGATGTGTGCATGTTTGTATGTCTCTATGTTAATGTATGAAATGATATGAATATACAATGTATGCATATGTATAAAACATATAGGTAATGCATAGATGCATGAATGAAATAAATGTTTGCAATATGTTAATATAAATACAAGTATCTAATATGCATGAATGTAAGTATAATATAATACAAGTATACATGTATGTATCATGTAAATGTAATATACATGATATGTATGTATGCATGTATACAAGGTAAGTATGTATGTATGTATTTCTATAAACTGAGTTAACCTATAACCTTTTACACACATGCATTCATACACCCTTTGACATCATGTATCCCATGTCACATATACCTACCTATCACTAAATTTTAGAACATTAACACATATCCTTTCACACACATGCCAAACACACACATACTCACTTACTCTTTTACCTCTCTTTCTCTCTCTATATATATATGTATGTGACTATATATATAGCTTTCCTATATATATCTATGTATATGAATATGTGAATGTGAATAATATATATATACATTATATGACTAAGTTTGTGTGCCTTGTTAGCTTATGGTTTAGTTTTGTACTTGGTTTAGCAAGTGACTTAGGCTATGAGTTAGTAGCTATCTTGGATACTTGATTTGCATATACTTAGTTTGTTTAGACCTAGAATAACTTGTTTGACCTAATTTAGACTTGTTAGACCTAGTTTGACCATAGTTGACCTAGGTTTGACTTCCAGTGTTGACCAAGTCCAAGAGTTGACTTTGGTCTAGATTGACCTAGAATCTTGTAGAATGCATAGTAGAACTTCATATTGCCATTTTGGACTTGTTGTGACTTGTGCTGTTCTGATTAGGAGCCAGACACCTCTCATCGGACATTATATTTACTTTGGACATTCAGACATCAGGCGAGTACATTCTCTGATCATTTCATATCTTGTTTAGGATTATATTTCCTGCTTTAGATTACTTTACATGATGCTGACACGTTGGAAACACGGATTAGTACTATATGGAACTTATTGTGCGATGTTATTCCCTTAGCGGATACATCTGGTATTCGTGTTCGTGTACTTTATCGTGAACATCGTGTACTCCTTGTATTTGTGACATTCGTGTACGAAACGTGTAAAATCGTGTATAATCATGTATTCACATGACCTTCGTGTACAATAACATAACTTAGCTAGATCCTTGTCTATTGATTGGGGCGGAAGAGTAGAAGTGGTTATGTAATCAATGGTTATGTAATCAATCCAGTAGATTACTCGTGTACAAACCTCTGTAGATTACTCGTGTACAACATTGTGCCATTTACATAACCATCTTGTGCTCTGAATCACTAGTCACTATTAGTTCTCTATATGTTGTATCTATTTATTTGCAATCTTCCTTTTTATCATGTTATTTCCTTCAGTTTCTTGTATTTTACTCTCTAGCATGATTATATATCCTGACCTGCTATGATTTGTTGAGATGTACTGTGCTCGCTCCTGTCCTGACTGGACCTGTTGATAAATTTTACAGATAGCCTAGAGGTTGCCTGCTAGCCTAGAGGAGACACAGTAGAGGTTGTATAGATAGTTTTTCAGTTGTCTTGAGTTGTATTCACTTTATGGATTACTGTATTTGAGCTCTGAGATGTATTTCTGGATTTGTGTATCTTAGACACTTAGACTTCTATCTGCTGTATCTCTTTTAGATTTCATGTTTTATCTATCTTTCATCATGTTCTTCCTTAGTTGTGATTGAGTTTACATTCTGCTATGTCACCCCCATTCGGGGAGTATAAACTGCTTAGCATTATATTGTTAGATGTTGTGACCTAGGACAGCGTTCTACCGCCGACACTGCGGCGTAGGCTGGACGTACCCACGTCTCGTGCCCTTACTCTAGGGTGCGGGTCGTGACACATTTTTAGTGGTGGCCCATGCAGGTCGAGTTTGTGTAGTGGTATTCGAACTAGAGTATCACTACAGCATGCAGTAGGAATTATAATATTTTTGAAGGTACTCAATCACACTAGAAAAAACTCTTAATCAGATTCCTTTTATCTAAATTGTTGCTTATTGACTTCCCTTGAATATAAACTGTCCTCCTTTGAATTTTTGTTTCATTCTCAGAAATTACTTCTTGTTTTGATCTGTCTTCATGATGGTTATGGAGACATGATTTTATCGCTCCGGTTCGGGAAATACTATCGAGAGGCTGGCCACCTCTCGTCCTGTTCATCAGGGCCTCGAGATTGCAGCTCCTGTTGTGCCGACTCAGGTTGGCATTTCTGCTACATTGGAGTGCACCTCTGTCTGTACAGAGACTTTTTCCCGTCATTTCCAATTTCTTTCAGCAGTAACGGTTTATGCAGCATCAGCAGCAGACCAGGGGAAACCAGCAGGGCGAGCTATCGTCAGGACAGTCGAAGATGCACAGACCATTAGAGATCTTGCTGCAAGTTCTGTTCTTCTCTATTCCATTTCCGCAATTGCCTCTTATAACTATCTTGAGATTCGATTCCATCTGTTCCTTCCTGATTGATTAATTTTGTCATGTTCCTCTTTTGTTATGTTTATTTTTCTTCTAAGAAAATCATATGGGCTAGGTCACCTCAGTTATGGGATCTAGAATCTTTGATAGTCATGTTAGCTGGCATAGTGAGGACATATAGTCAGATTTTGGACGTATTTCTCGGGTGTAGAAATTTAAGGTTTTTGCCGTCGCATCCGGCAATACGGAAATTTTAAATACCATGAACCTAGAGGTATGTGCCTTAGTCGAGGACTCTGTGATTATCGTAGCCTTGCTTACTAGTATGACGAGGATTTGGAGCACCATTATTTTGGATCGACGCATATGATTATCAGATTGTACCTTAAATGTTTTTGAACATGTTTTCTCTACTTTTGTTTCAGTCATTCTAAAAAAAGGAATTATTGTTTGTTTTGTTTTGTTTTGTTTTGCTTCTCATTATTTAACTTAGGAGTAGCTTTAGCTATTTTTATAAACCTTGTGTAACTTCTTGCTATGAGTTTCTTCATAATACAATGAATCGATGATTTTTGCTAGACCTTATCTTGGATTTGATATTTTAGCTCTGGGTTTCAAAATAGTTTTTTTTTTAAACAGATAAGCAGAATAGATTTTATCGTTATTTCCTTCTTGCTATTATTCTTGTATTAAAAATAATAATAATAAAACTGTCTTGATTACATCAATCACCTACTTTGCAATCTTGGTAGGAATCTAAATGTTGGTCTTGATATAGAATTTTATTTGTATATTGGGACATGAGAATATATATAGTGGACACAGACACTTGCCGATACGTATGCATGCTACACTTTGATTACCAACCTATCTAAATACATATTAATATGTTTTTGATGTTAAATTCTCAAAACCCTAATATTTCTGATACAGTACAGTATCAGAGACTGGTTCTCTGCTTTTCCAGTTTAAATTCGTAATTCAAATATAAATTTTATGTTATTAGTTTTGTTTACATCACTGCACATGTATCTTATACACAAGGTTTCAATGCTTAAAGAAATTGGTTGAATTTTGTGTTTAAACTTGTCAAATCTGAGACTGTGTGCATATTAACCCTTAATATTGGATTCTAAGTGATTAGTTCAATTTGCTGTTTTTAATGTAATATTTTGAGCTGTATACATTGTTGTATGTAGGGATATAATGTTAGGTTTCATATTCTTACATGATAGGTTGTGATAAACATTGGGTTGGTTTGATGTTCGAATTTTTCCAAAATCCTAAAACTGAATACATGTTAACATTTTTACATTGATTTCAAATGTTTAGTTCAAATTCAGATTTAATATGTAATATTGAACTGTATGCATAGCAAAATGTATGGATAGTATGTTAGGGTTTTATCTCTATCATGTTAGGATGTGTTGGGAGCATTGAGTTTGTTGTGATGTTTCAAACCCCTAAAATATGAAACTACATTATGTTAATATTACACTGGTTTAAATATTAGTTTATTTTCAGATTTTGTATGTAAATGCTGAACTAAAACTGGGTTTAACCTTTCAATACTAAAGCTATAACCCTGTACAAGGACACACACACCCTAACTTAGTATACACTGCCATGTAAACCTAAACCTTCCTCTCTATGTTATGTTCATATATCTATATAGATATATATAGAATTTATGCATACATGTTATAATGTATATAGATACATAACTAAATCTCTACCTCCTTATATATATATATATATATATATATATATATATATATATATATATATATATATATATATATATATATATATTTATATGGTTAGCCATGCATGTTATGAGTAATAGGTTGTGTATTGTAGATTGTTTAACCAATATGCCATGAGTAGTGTAACTTGATAGCTATTGTTTTGAAACCCAAATCCTCCTATACGCTTTCATGTATATTTCACATACACACATGCCTACTATCTAACCATATGAATATGTCCACATACACCCATACACACACTAACCACATAACCTTTACATAATGCTATCTTTTTCCTCTCTAACGCTCTCTCTCTCTATATATATATTGTGATTGGATTTCAATGCAATTGACTTTCATTCTTTAATTAACTTTTGATTTTGATTTTTTTTTTTGAATAATACCCCTTTATAGATAATTGGTAGTTATCTTATTTTATTTTTTTGATAAGTACCAGTTTTCATATAGGATGGTAGACCGCCTTACAGTTTAGATGATTCGTTATTTCTGTATCTTTTTCAGTTTAACACCCCTGATTGCTTGTAAGTTTTGATACCCTATGATTGTTTTGGTCTAGTGTAACTAGTATACCTAGATGAGACTTACACTACCACCGTATGTCATGACCCTGTATGCTAGTCTTTTAAATTGTATAATTTAGGTAAGTTCTGAGACTTTGATTGTTGGGGACGAGACTCTAGAAGAAGTACGACCATTTTAATTTCGAGGACGAAATTTTTCTAAGATGGGTAGGATTGTAACACCCAGTTTTCCAAATGAGGGTAATTTTGAACTTTTGTAAAAGTTTATTATTTAATAATAGGATTTATGATTTATGGGAATTTTTAATTAATTTAATACTATTTAAAATTGGTGAATTATAATTTTGATGTGTTAGCTAGTGAACTCTAGAACTGTTGAGCCTAGAGCCTAACCATGACCATGGGGACCTAACCATGTGATTAGAATGACTATTTACAACTTTCTAGGCTAAGGGTATTTTGGTCATTTTGTGACTTTTGAATTATTTAGGATTTTGATTAATTGGTGAATTTTAGATTATTTTAATAATATTTAAATTGATGTATTATGATTTTGGTCATTTTTCATATTTTAATATTTTGGAAAATTTTTATATTTTTAATATTGTTTTTATTGGATTTGTTTAGTCGGGTTTGAGTTTCGTCTCATTCCGACTTGTATTGTGACCCGGGTAGCTTAAACTCTAGATGGGACCCAATATTAAGTTAAGCATGGCTCACAAGACCCAACATTTAAGTTAGTTAATTAAACTAATTTTTATCATGTTAAAATGGTTAAGTTAGAGACTCAAAAGTAGATCATTTTGACCCCAAACTTGAACCTAGTCTAGACTTAACTATATGAGACTAGAGAGGGACAATTATGATATTTCCCATTAGCCCTAATGGACACTTTATGGCAGCCACCTTTAGGGGAGAATGATTCATTTCATTCATTACAATCTTGTCTCTTTTATTTTTCTTTTGTTCTTCCCTAATTTTAGAGAGCCTTCCCATTGATTTGATCTCCAAATCAAATCATTCCTTCACCAAACCTTCCCTCAATTATTCCCATTCTCCAAGGGAAGGGTGCTACCAAGGATTGGAAGAGGAGTGCAAGGAGGAGTGTCCACTTTGAGGGATCTTCGTATCGGAGCCGTGTCCTAAAAGATTTCATTGGGATTCCACTCCCAATAGGTAAAACCCATCCTCTAAATCAATTTCCTTTGCATATAAATTAGTTTTGAATCTGTATGATCCATCCCCATGCATGTACCCCATTTAGATTCAAATTTGAGGCCATATGGAGCTCTCTTGAGGATTTTAGATGTGTGTCTTGTGTCCTACTTGATAGATCCCAAATTAGGACACCCCATGTGTATGTATGTATGATAATAGTTTTAATAGATATTTAAATTCAGTTTTAGAATGGTTAGAGAGTGGATTGATCTTAGTTAGGATGGTTAGAATGAGTTTCATTTGGATACCTATGTTTGTATCCAAGTATCTTGGCCTATATGTGTTCTTTTGTCCAAAACAACTCAAATTCGTCATAATATTCATCCACGTTTTTATTAACCAAAGCAACTTAGAAATGTCATAACTTTTCGCTTAGAACTCCGATTTATCTTCCGTTTTTTTAAAAGAACCGTATCGAAATTAAATTTCCAAATATATATTTTAATAAGCCAAATTCTTTCTGTAACTTTCTGTAGAATTATTTGAGTGTCAGCTGTACGAAAGACAAACGTGTTTCGGTATTTTCGCGATTTCGGGAGCTTCCGGACACGAAAATGCGATCCGTTTAAAGTTTCGGAAAGCTAACACGAAGGGCTACAACATACTTTAATCCTAGAATTTAGTGAAGGCCCAATTGGTACAGTATTAGTTTTAAGTAGAAGAGTGACTATACGATATATATACATTTTGTGTAACCTATGAGCCTATGTAGTATGGATATTAAATAAATATAAATTATGTAATGCATGATATGTTAGATGAATGAAATGATATATATATATATGATATATATGCTCTTTACATTAATGTATATATATGGTTGAATGCAAGCATGTAGGAATGCAATTAATATAATGTATGTAAGTAATGCATAAATGCATGAATGAAAGAATGATATACAATGTATGCATGAAAGTATATAATGAATGCTAGATATGAATGCAAGGTATATATGTAATGATAGATATGAATACATAATGTATAAATATTGTAATGCAATATATAATGATAACATGTATGGTAATGTAGAGTATATGATACAAGCATGAATGAATGGAGAAAATACATGTATATAGGTAATATAGAATGTAATATATGAATGCAAGCATGCAAGATAATGTATTGTATCCATATATGATGTATTCAACTTAAAGATAATGTGAATATATGAAATGAATGAATGATAATATATAACATGATATGTAAGGTAATACAAGATATGAAATATATGATGTGTGCATGTTTGTATGTCTCTATGTTAATGTATGAAATGATATGAATATACAATGTATGCATATGTATAAAACATATAGGTAATGCATAGATGCATGAATGAAATAAATGTTTGCAATATGTTAATATAAATACAAGTATCTAATATGCATGAATGTAAGTATAATATAATACAAGTATACATGTATGTATCATGTAAATGTAATATACATGATATGTATGTATGCATGTATACAAGGTAAGTATGTATGTATGTATTTCTATAAACTGAGTTAACCTATAACCTTTTACACACATGCATTCATACACCCTTTGACATCATGTATCCCATGTCACATATACCTACCTATCACTAAATTTTAGAACATTAACACATATCCTTTCACACACATGCCAAACACACACATACTCACTTACTCTTTTACCTCTCTTTCTCTCTCTATATATATATGTATGTGACTATATATATAGATTTCCTATATATATCTATGTATATGAATATGTGAATGTGAATAATATATATACATTATATGACTAAGTTTGTGTGCCTTGTTAGCTTATGGTTTAGTTTTGTGCTTGGTTTAGCAAGTGACTTAGGCTATGAGTTAGTAGCTATCTTGGATACTTGATTTACATATACTTAGTTTGTTTAGACCTAGAATAACTTGTTTGACCTAATTTAGACTTGTTAGACCTAGTTTGACCATAGTTGACCTAGGTTTGACTTCCAGGGTTGACCAAGTTGACCAAGAGTTGATTTTGGTCTAGATTGACCTAGAATCATATAGAATGCATAGTAGAACTTCATATTGCCATTTTGGACTTGTTGTGACTTGTGCTGTTATGATTAGGAGCCAGACACCTCTCCTCGGACAGTATATTTACTTTGGACATTCAGACATCAGGCGAGTACATTCTCTGATCATTTTATATCTTATTTAGGATTATATTTCCTGCTTTAGATTACTTTACATGATGCTGACACGTTAGAAACACGAATTAATACTATATGGATCTTGTTGTGCGATGTTATCCCCTTAGCGGATACATCGGGTATTCGTGTTCGTGTACTTTATCATGAACATCGTGTACTCCTTGTATTTGTGACATTCGTGTACGAAACGTGTGAAATCGTGTATAATCATGTATTCACATGATCTTCGTGTACAATAACATAACCTAGCTAGCTCCTTGTGTATTGATTGGGGCGGGGGAGTAGAAGTGGTTATGTAATCAATCCAGTAGATTACTCGTGTATAAACCTCTGTAGATTACTCGTGTACAACATTGTGCCGTTTACATAACCATCTTGTGCTCTGAATCACTAGTCACTATTAGTTCTCTATATGTTGTATCTATTTATTTGCAATCTTCCTTTTTATCATGTTATTTCCTTCAGTTTCTTGTATTTTACTCTCTAGCATGATTATATATCCTGACCTGCTATGATTTGTTGAGATGTACTGTGCTCGCTCCTGTCCTGACTGGACCTGTTGATAAATTTTACAGATAGCCTGGAGGTTGCCTGCTAGCCTAGAGGAGACACAGTAGAGGTTGTATAGATAGTTTTTCAGTTGTCTTGAGTTGTATTCACTTTATGGATTACTGTATTTGAGCTCTGAGATGTATTTCTGGGTTTGTGTATCTTAGACACTTAGACTTCTATCTGCTGTATCTTTTTTGGATTTCATGTTTTATCTATCTTTCATCATGTTCTTTCTTAGTTGTGATTGAGTTTACATTCTGCTATGTCACCCCCATTCGGGGAGTATAAACTGCTTAACATTATATTGTTAGATGTTGTGACCTAGGACAGCGTTCTACCACCGACACTGCGGCGTAGGCTGGACGTACCCACGTCTCGTGCCCTTACTCTAGGGTGCGGGTCGTGACACGTTGGAAACTAATACCTTAACCTCTAATAATAATATCTTAAATATCTAGCCTCTAACCATCCACCCTAAAATATTAGATAGACAATACCTTAGTATCTAATAATTTAGTATAAAGTAAACCCCCTATACCTTGTAGGTAAGTCTCCTTTACCTTATAGGTAAATACATTACCTTAAGGTATTAGGCAAATATCCAAAATATCCTAAGATACCACTATGGTATCTCAAGATATCACTCTATATCCTAAGTTATATTTCTAATACAAGATACTAACCAACTCTAGCCTATAACTTCTAACCAACTATTCTAACTTAGAAACCTAACACAACTAACATCCACTAACTAATATCTAACCATCAAGACCACACACACACACAACACATCTCACTAAGACATCACACATATAAACTAACACCACTCACAATCACACTCACAAGCATCACTACACTCACATTCTCACATTCTAACAACCACAACACAACCAAGCCACTCACAAACACACAAACATAAGACACATATCTCACCAATACATCATCCCCTCTCACTCATACACACTATACATCTCACACTTTCCAAACCAAGACACAACAACACACTCACCAACATAAACACACAAATACAAATCCTCTTCTCAAATACTAGCACTCAACCTATATTAATTTCCCTCTCTCACTCATAAACACAAATACTCACAAGCATCAAACACCCACACTCCTCTCTACAAGACACTAACAAACACATATTACCTAACAATAATATATATATATATATATATATATATATATATATATATATATATATATATATATATGTGTGTACTATATCATACATATTTTTGACAACCTATGATACCAACATTCACTTGATATCCATACTACATAGGCTTATAGGATAAAATGCCTATGTCGTATAGTCAGTTTTCTACTTAAAACCAATACTGCACCTATTAGACCTATTCAATAAATTCTAGGATTAAAGTATGTCGTAGCCCTTCGTATTAGCTTTCTGAAACTTCAAATGGATCGCATTTTCGTGTTCGAAAGCTTCCGAAATCGCAAAAACACCGAAACACGTTCGTCTTTCCGACAGCTGACACTCAAACAGTTTTACAGAAAGTTCTAGAACGATTTTGGCCTATTAATATATATATATATTTTTTGAAAGCTAACTTCGATTTGGTTCTTTTAAAAAAGCGGGAGATTAATTGGAGTCTTGAGCTAGGAGTTATGACATTTCTAAGTTGCTATGGCTACTAAAAACGTGGATGAATATTATGACAAATTTGGGTTATTTTGTACAAAAGAAACACATGTATATACCCAAATCTAATCATGTATATCATAAAATACAATGACACAACACCACGTATCCTATTTAGGACACATACACCAATCTCGACTCAAAAAGGACACAAAAGTTCCTTTGGGGACACGTATCGAAACTTGGTGATCATAAATTCGATTTCCCCCAATTTGTATCAAAATAAAATGGGAAAAACCTTCAAATAGGAAGAGGAGAGCCTCAACTCCTCTCTAATGGTACCCTAATGCAAATGGGGTCCTAAATGAATGTAGTTACACTAATGAAATGAAATGGAAGGGTTTAAAGACCTCATACAAAAAATGGAGATGGATTCCTAATGTAAAATTTCTAGATCTAGATCTCCACCAAGCTTCAAGGCTCCAAATCCTTCCAATTCGTTCTTAGCTAGCCAATAGAGTCTTCTCCTCTCCAAGGGGAAGAGAGTGAAATGAATTTGGCTCAATTTGGAGGAAATTTGGGTGTAGGAGCAATTTGGGAAAAAAGCTCCTAAATTAGGGTTTGAAATGAAAATAGAAAGAGGAAGAAGATGAAGTGGGGCTTTAATAGGAAGGTGGGCTGCCATATTAGAGCCCTAAATGGGTTTGGAAAATGTCCAAGTTGCCCTCATCAAGTCTCCTTTTGGTTAACTAGGAGTATACAAAGGTTTGGGGTCAAAAGGGTCAAGTTTCTAATCTCTAAATGACTAAACTTGTCATGTGGGTTTAGTCTAAATGCACTAGCCTAATGAGATGAGTTTGTGGGCCATGCCTATCTAATCTTTGGGTTCCGACTAGAATCTAAATTACCCGGGCCACTAACACAAGTCAAAACTAGTCGAAACTCCAACTCGACTAAACTAATCCCCAAAATACAACAATAATAAATAAATATTAAACAAACATGCATGGTTTTAATCTCTACAGTATCATATTATTGCAGTCTCTAATGAGATTTTCTATTAATCTAGCACGATCATCACATATGCATGCTAAGGGTACTAAGAAAGCAATCAAACAATCAATGGGTGGAAAGAAATAGAAAAAGGAAAGAACAAGACCTAACCTCCTAGTCCCTCACCTGTGGTGTGGATCTCCTCGACTGTCACCGCAAAAGCCTTGCCCTGGCGGGGTATATCTGTAGGAACACTAGAGGGGGGTGAATAGAGTCAAGCTAACTAATCAAGCACTAAGCACAAGCTAATGGAAAATTTTAAAATATAAGTGCAAGAGAAGAAGTAACAACAATACCGACACACGATATATCCTGGTATCCTCCCAAGGGGCACTCCAGTCCCGGAACTCTCTCCGGCTTTATAAATCCACTATTTGAGCAAATAGTTACACACGAGTTTAGATCCGAAGAACTTGCCAACTTCTTACACGAAAGCTTTAGTCCGAAGGCCTCTCCGACTTCAACCGAGAGTTTGGATACGAAGACTCTCCAACTTCAACCAAGAGTTTGGATACGAAGACTCTCCAACTTCAACCGAGAGTTTGGATACGAAGACTCTCCAACTTCAACCTTTTACAATAGGTTTTGATCTCCTTATACAACAAGATGAAGATCTCACTTTTCAACTTACTCAAAAACTCTAACACAATTTGTGGATGGCAAATAAAAACTTTGTAGAGTTGTTTGTGGATAGGCTTTGGTGGTTTAAAAATTTTTAGGCTCAAAGCATCAACCTTGAATGAAGGAGTTCAAGGCTATTTATAACCAAAGCATTGAAAAGAGCTCAAAGGCAACTTTTCAGTCAGCGATCGGTATACCGTCGGTACGAACCGGTATACCGTCGGAATATCGGTCTGGAATTGCAACGGCTAGAAATATAGCCGTTGGGATCATTAAATGTTAGAAATTTAACCGTTGGATTTTCAACGTTACTAAATTGGTATACCATCGGTATAGATCGGTATTCCGTCGGTATGTCGATTTTGTAGACAGAAACTTTCTGTGAACAAAATCGGTATACCGTCGGTATAGACCGGTATACCGTCGGTATGTCGATTTTCATCCGAAAATGATCCTGGGCTAATTTTTACCCTAGCTTTCAATTTTGCCATCCATTTCTTGTGTTTACAATTATTTCTAAGACTCATTACAGACTCCAGAAATACTGTAGCAGGTGTAGGCTTCTTCAGAGTCGTGAAATGATGATGGCATGACTTGGCTTCTTCCTTTGATAGGTGCTGGCTTTTTCCCTTGGCAGCAGCTGTCCAAAGATATCCAGTTTATGAAAACTGAATACCTTTCGGGGGCTTAGCCCCCGAACCCCCGACGAGGGATGCTGCCCCCTTGACCCCCGTCCGCTGACCGGGCAGCGGAACCCCCGAGTGCGTGGCTCCGGAGATGTCATTGGGTGGTTCAGAGAAATCTTGTAGGATCCGTCGTCTTTGGCCCACCATGATTTCTTCATTTGCATAAGTCCATATTGATCTTGCATATTGCTTTTCTGTATGTACATGTTAGGCGAACAAAACAATATACATATTAGCAAGTATGATAAGATAAATGCACATTAGGACAATGCTGAGTTTAAGTATAAGTGCTAAGGTAATAGCATAAATGTTAGTGATATCATAATGATTAAACTTAATTGAATGACCACAATAAAAAACATAATTTTGATTTTGGCAACCCGATTAAATTTAAGATAGACAAGCTCATATCACTAATATGTAAACCAATAGGCACAAATCACCAAAGGTATAAGTATAAGTAGAAATGCTATAGCGATAGTATGGAGATTAGTGATAATGAAATGCTAAACTTAACATATTAACCATATTCAAAAACATGATACAATCATTGGGCCAACAATATCCCGCTGCTAGTGCGGGGCATGATGCTGCGCCATAGGTGGCCTAGCTCCCACTCTCTTCTCCAAGATACCCAAGCAACATTACCACTGATACCTACTCCATTATACTAGGGTACCCTCTATAGGGTGTCTATTCTGTAATCTGATAACCATATCCGTCTACCCAGAATCATGTTATCGAAATCCTCGTCACGCCAGTAAGTATGGCTGCAATAAACCATAGAGTCCGCAACTAAGGTACATACCTCTAAGATCGTGGTATCTAACATTTTCGTATTGCCGCATGCTTGGCTGTGAAAACCTTAAATTCCCACAATCCGAGAAATACATCCAAAATCAGACCCTATGTCTTCGCCATGCCTGCTAACATGGCTATGGAAGACTCTAGATTCTATAACCGAGGCAAATTAGTCCAAAAGGTTTATTCTGGTAGAAAATCAATGAACACCAAGAATCAAATTCAACCACGGACAAGGAAGAACAGACAGAAACAGTTGGAATCAAATTTCGAGATAGTTTATCATGAGATTCTCAAGGGTCATCCCTGAAATCTTATCAAGAAGTCCTAGCTGTGATTGAGTATCCTTAGCCTATAACCTATATCTTCTAAACCTATAGCAGGCTCGTAGCATCACTCTAAGTCGAGCACCACTATGACATCGCACTAATTGCGACTTCTGACCTGCATGGGCCACTACAAAAAATGTGTCATGACCCGCACCCAGAGTAAGGGCACGAGTACGAGACAATGTCCCAGCCTACGCCGTAGAAACGGCGTAGAATGCTGTCTAGGTCTACTATCTAACAACAGTTAAAATATCAAAACCTGTCGAGAATGGTCAACTCCGAACGGAGGACAAGCAATGACAATATAATATACTCAACCACAAATTCTAAGAAGAAAAGATGACACTGAAAGATAAAGACAACAAGATATGAAGATATCATCCTGAAAGTCCAACACAGAATAATACAAGTCCAAAGTCTCAGAGTCAACAATCTCAAATACAAATACTAAATAATAACAAGCCCAAGTGTAATCTGGAGACAAAGTCCAGTACTAAACTAATCTAGCAGAGCTACCACTAATGCCTCATCGGTTGGAACTAACCCCTGCTGGACAAGGGTCTCCTGGTCTACGTCCACTATGTCATGAGGACCATAGTAGGTAGGACACTCGTCCTTGCCATCATATGTAAAATTTTATCAACATATCCAGTCAGGATGGAACGAGCATAAATCTCCAATAACAGTTCTAGTTAGACGAAATTGAAAATATAGCAGTAAATAGAGAGAATATACATGGTAAAGTGGTACGTACATGAATCATGGTAAGGCATATCAAGGCTGTAAATGAATGTAAGAGCAAAAGAACAGTGTATATCATGTACGAAAATCATGAACTACTATCTATATGAGTTTAGCACTAGTTTCAACATGTGATCGGCTTAGGAACTTGATACAATATTTGGCCTGGTTAATCATACATGAGTGTATGATTAATACTATTCAATGTTCAATACTTGATACAATACGGGTATTGATCATATATCTACGCTAATACCCCCATCCCTGACTAGTATAGTGGATCCAACCATGACACGTTATGACACGGGATTCTCTAATAAGGTAACTAGCCTTCGCAGGAATCGTGTCTACACAATGCACGAGAAACAAGGAGTCTTGCACGAGGTATACCATGGAGTACAAGGAATAACATCTCATGACGAGATCCAGATAAGTACCAATCCGTGTGAATAATGTGTCAAGAGAACCCAGATATCTACATTAAATATAAGAAATATAGACGATATCATAAAACAGAAATACTATCAGATTATATACTCTCCTGAGATCCGGTAGAAATATGTCAACAGTGTAATCTGGCTCAAAATAAAGTCACAGACCTAAAAATGAGATACACATGAGTTAAATAGGGTTTAACAGTGTTAGGCATGATTTCTAGTACAGGCTATACAAATTTAGGTCCAACTCAGTCAAACTAAGTCACACCAAGTCAAATTAGGTCACACTAGGTCATACAAAGTCAAACTAGAACAAACTAGGTCATGCTAAGTCAATCTAAGTAAACCTAAGTCATACTAAGTCATACTACGTCTAACAAGGTCAAACCAAGTCAATCTAGATCATACTAGGTCAAGGGTTGACGTACAGTTGACTTTTGGTCAACTCCTAGTCCATTCTAGGTCAAATTGGCTAATGGCTGACTCACAGTTGACTTTTGGTCAACTGGTCAACTTTGGTCGGCTCATACTCCAATCTAGGTCCAATGTAGACTTGCAGTTGACTTTGAGTTAAAACAGTCAACCTTGGTCAAACATGGTCAAATCTAAGTCAAGTATCCTATTCCTAGTCATTACTTACCAAGATACCCAAATTCTTACCTACCAAGATACCCAAATTCTTACCTACCAAGATATCCAAATTTTAACTATTACCTACCAAGATAACCCAAGTCTAACCATTACCTACCAAGATAATCCAATACCCTTGATACTAGGTAATACCCTTACCTTAGTAATATATTACCTTAGGTTACTAGATAACTCACTAACCTAGGCTAATAGATCCTACTAATACTTTAGACTAGTATCTTACCATCTATCTATCCTACCAATATCTTACCCTTAGACTATAGATAATCCCCATTACATTGTCAATACCTTAGACATTACCTTAGCCTACGAAATTTACTCTCTAAGATACTCATTTGTATCTTAGGATACCCACTCATCTATATCCTAAGACACTAACCTAGATACTAAATACTAGTGAGATACTAACCTATATCTTACCCCAAGATACCATATACCTTAGCCCTATTGATATTTCAATACCAATACCTTAGTTGGAAACCCAATACCTTAGTCTATGTATAAATATCTTAGCTACCAAGATACCAATCTTAGATATCTAGTATCTATCCTAAGCTACTAGCTAACCAATAACTTAGATATCTAACCTTAGTTACCTAGGTAAACCCAATACCTTACGTTGTAATAAGGTAAACCTATTACTTTAAGGTAAGGTAAACCATTACCTTGGTTGGAAACTAATACCTTAACCTCTAATACTAATACCTTAAGTATCTAGCCTCTAACCATCCACCCTAAAATATTAGATAGACAATACCTTAGTATAATGTAAACCCCCTCTACCTTGAGGCCTCGTTTGGTTCGTGGAATGGAAGGGAAAGGAAATCAATTCCTTGTCATTTCCTTTCCTTTGGGAAACTTTAATTCCTATTGATTTTCTTTTCCGATGTTTGGCAATGTCAAGGAATTTGGAAAGGAAAGTGAATACTTCAATGTGGGAAAGTAATTCCTTCCTTGGATGGATGGGATCACTTTCCCCCCTAATTTCCCTTCCATTGGGAATCACTTTCCTTTTCTCCTCAATTCCTTGGGCACCCAAACATAGGAAAGTAATCACTTTCCTTTCCCAACCGGGAGATTCCGCGAACCAAACGAGGCGTGTAGGTAAGTCTCCTTTACCTTGTAGGTAAATACATTACCTTAAGGTAATAGGTAAATACCCAAAATATCCTAAGATACCACTATGGTATCTCAAGATATCACTCCATATCCTAACTTATATCTCTAATACAAGATACTAACCAACTCTAACATATAACTTCTAACCAACTATTCTAACTTAGAAACCTAACACAACTAACATCCACTAACTAACATCTAGCCATCAAAACCACACACATACACAACACATCTCACTAAGACATTACACATATAAACTAACACCACTCTCAAGCACACTCACAAGCATCACTACACTCACATTCTCACACTCTATCAACCACAACACAACCAAGCCACTCATAAACACGCGCACACGTAAGGCACATATCTCACCAATACATCATCCCCTCTCACTCACACACACTATACATCTCACACTATCCAAACCAAGACACAACAACACACTCACCAACATAAACACACAAATACAAATCCTCTTCTCAAACACTAGCACTCAACCTATATTAATTCTCCCCTCTCACTCATAAACACAAATACTCACAAACATCAAACACCCACACTCCTCTCTACAAGACACTAACAAACGCATATTACCTAATAATAATATATATATATGTACTATATCATACATATTCTTGATAACCTATGATACCTACATTCACTTGATATCCATACTACATAGGCTCATAGGATAAAATGCCTATGTCGTATAGTCAGTTTTCTACTTAAAACTAATACTGCACCTATTAGACCTATTCACTAAATTTTAGGAATAAAATATTTCATATCCCTTCGTATTAGTTTTCTGAAACTTCAAACGGATCACATTTTCGTGTCCGAAAGCTCCCGAAATCGCAAAAATACCGAAACACGTTTTTCTTTTGGACAGCTGACACTCAAACAGTTTTACAGAAAGTGGCCTATTAATATATATATATATATATATATATATATATATATATATATATATATATATATATATTTGGAAAGCTAACTTCGATACGGCTCTTTAAAAAAATGGAAGAATAATCGAAGTCTTGAGCTAGGAGTTATGACATTTCTAAGTTGCTATGGCTACTAAAAACGTGGATGAATATTATGACGAATTTGGATTATTTTGGACAAAAGAAACACATGTATATACCCAAATCTAACAATGTATATCATAAAATACCATGACACAATACCACGTATCCTATTTAGGACACATACACTAATCTTAACTCAAAAAGGACACGAAAGTTTCTTTGGGGACACGTATCAAACTCTTGGTGGTCACAAATTCGATTTTCCCCAATTTGTATCAAAATGAATTGGGAAAAACCTTCAAATAGGAAGAGGAGAGCCTCAACTCCTTTCTAATGGTACCATAATACAAATGGGGTCCTAAATGAATGTAGTTACACTAATGAAATGAAATGGAAAGGCTTAGAGAGCTCATACCAAAATGGAGATGGATTTCCAATGTAAAATTCCTAGATCTAGATCTCCACCAAGTTTCAAGGCTCCAAATCCTTCTAATTCCTTTTTAGCTTGCCAATAGAGTCTTCTCCTCTCCAAAGGGAAGAGAATGAAATGAATTTGGCTCAATTTGGAGGAAATTTGGGTGTAGGAGCAATTTGCGTAAAAAGCTCCTAAATTAGGGCTTGAAATGAAAATGGAAAGAGGAAGAAGATGAAGCGGGGCTTTAATAGGAAGGTGGGCTGCCATATTAGAGCCCTAAATAGGTTTGAAAAATGTCCAAGTTGCCCTCATCAAGTCTCCCTTTGGTTAACTAGGAGTATGCAAAGGTTTGGTCAAAAGGGTCAAGTTTCTAATCTCTAAATGACTAAACTTGTCATGTGGATTTAGTCTAAATGCACTAGCCTAATGAGATGAGTTTGTGGGCCATGCCTATCTAATCTTTGGGTTCCGAGTAGAGTCTAAACTATCCAGACCACTAACACAAGTCAAAACTAGTCGAAACTCCAACCCGACTAAACTAATCCCCAAAATACAATAATGATAAATAAATATTTACAAAAATATAAGATAAAAAATGATAAATTTACCCTCATTTTTGAAAATAGGCAGTTACAAATTGGGTAATGGCATTATATGTATGATGGGTTGTTGATTATAAAAGGAATCCATGTCCCGATGTATCGGGTTGATGATGTCCCCTTAAGAAACTCATAAGGATTGTCATGTAAATCTTGCAGGTGGATTATATCTGATATGACAAATAAAGTTGAGTGATATTACTTAAGGATAAAAGATGTCGATCAATGGAGTTGTCAGTAACTTATTTTGATTGGCGGATATTCGATATCTTAACATGGGAAGACAAAAAAGTATATAATAAGAAGGAGCCCATAAACATAATTTGGGATTAGGAAGGTAATACAACAATAGCTCTTTAGTGGAGCGAGCTGTTGTTAACATGTCTTGGTTGTGTGTTCGGGTGAACACGGGATACCTAGACCCGTTAGGAGTCCTAAACCTAATTTCTCCTCATGATCCCTGCCGTAGCCTATATATTGTCATTCCCCGGTCCCATAGTGTAACACCCAGTTTTCCAGATGAGGGTAATTTTAAAATTTTATAATTATAATTATTATTTATTGATAATTATTTCATATTATGATTTTTGGTGATTTTTAATCATTTTTAAACTATTTAAAATTATGACTTGTGATTTTGACATTTTACTATTGTTTGGTTTTAATTTCGAGGAATTTGTCACCCCCAGTTTTCAGGAACAGGGGTATTTTTAAAATATTTTTGAAATTTATTTTATTATTTATGATATTGTTTTGGGGTTATTTGAGTCGGGTTCGAATTTCAGCTCAATCCGACTTGAAACGGGAACCCGGGGGTAGTGTTGACTTTAGTGGACCCACACATTAGTTAGCCATGGCCCACATGATAGAAATATTTTAGTTAGAAGTTAGACTAATTATTATGGATAAGGTTAGAGTGATTAGAGACTTTAGAATGACTAATTTAGCCCCAACCAATTAGCCCTTTCCTAATACTAATAGAATAGGTTAGTGGAGGCATTTTGGACCTTACCATAATAGGACAAATAGCCCCATATGGCCAGCCACTTTGGGAGAGGATAGGCTCAAGTTTATTTCATTATTCTCATCCACACTCTCTCTCTTGTTCTTCCCCAAATTCCTAGAGAGCAATCCTTAGCAATTTTTCCACCAAATCCTTCTATTTTGCCACCAAATCTTCTTCTTTCCTTCTTCATTCTAGCCAAGGAGGAAGCTACCCAAGTTTAGGAGGATTCGGAGCTCGTTCGTATCCTTTTGGAATCTCTACGTGTCGGTGACGCTCCGGAAATGCTTTTCTTCGATTCGATCTACCGGGAGGTATAAATTCCTTCTCTTTTTCATTTCTTCATGCATATAGGTCTATTTTGAATCCATAGGAATGACCCCCATGGTTGTATCTCCAATTGTGTCCATTTCGTGTCCATTTGGAGGTCATAGGAATGTCCTTTGTGTTGTGGTTGTGTCCATGTGGGAAAATCCCAAATTTGGACACACTATGTGTTGTTATGTATGAATGAATTATTACAGGTTTAATCTCATATTTTTGTATTGGAGATGTGTTCTATAGTGTCTCATATATATATATTAGCGTAAAGAGTGAGTTCTTGCTATATTATGTTATATACTTGTGTTCTTTTGTCTCAAACTACCCAAATTCGTCATAATTTTTATCCACGTTTTTAGTAGCAATAGCAACTTAGAAATGTCATAACTTTTAGCTTAAAACTCCGATTTATTTCCCATTTTTTTTAAAAGAACCGTATCGAAGTTAGCTTTCCAATTATATATTTTAATAAGCCAAATTCTTTCTGTAACTTTCTGTAGAATTATTTGAGTATCAGTTGTACGAAAGACGAACGCGTTTCGGTATTTTTGCGATTCCGGGAGCTTCCGGACACGAAAATGCGATCCGTTTGAAGTTTCTGAAAGCTAACATAAAGTACTACAACATACTTTAATCCTAGAATTTAGTGAATGCCCAATTGGTACAGTATTGGTTTTAAGTAAAAGAGTGACTATACGATATATGCATTTTGTGTAACCTATGAGCCTATGTAGTATGGATATTAAATGAATATAGAGTATGTAATGCATGATATGTTAGATGAATGAAATGATATATATATGATATATATCATATTTACATTAATGTATATATATGGTTGAATGCAAGCATGTAGGAATACAATTAATGTAATATATGTAAGCAATGCATAAATGCATGAATGAAAGAATGATATACAATGCATGCATGAAAGTATATAATGAATGCTAGATATAAATGCAAGGTATATATGTAATAATAGATATGAATGCATAATGTATAAATATTGTAAATGCAATATCAGATTTCATATGTAGACATAGAACCAATGCATAGCTGATATTTAGATTGAATGTTAGTTCATTTTAGGTTGTTCGAACACTGAACTGTCCATGTAAGCATATATACCTTCCTTTTCCTATTGCCAAGCCAATTTTAGTTTTCAATATAGTGGAATGTCTATGAATGTAATGTTAACCTTCAACCCCTTAATTCGAAATGTTAGTTAATTTCAGTATTAGACAATGCATGAGCTGTATGCATATGGGATGTTGGCTTAATGACAGATTTCAGATAACATGGTTCATTTTATGTGGTTAGTTACACCAGTTTATGGGATAGCTCACTTTAGTTTATATATAAATGTGGAACTAAACTGAGAATGAACTTCACCCTCTGCACAAGGATACCCCACTCTATATCAACCACCATGCCATGTAACCCTTCTCTAAATGATTGCTATAATATATATAGATTTATGTAAAGTATAGATGCATGTTAGTTATAACTTAAATAGTTTCTACTCTAATGTATATAGATGTATACTTGTAGCCATGCATGTTAAGTATAATACATGTGTAATGTAGATGGGTTAGCTTTGTGCCATGTGTAGTGTAAACTCATAACTAGTGTTGATTTCTCTTTTCATGTACACCTCCATGTTCACACACGCACACATAGCTTTACATGTTAGTTCTTTTCTCTTATATATATATATATATATATAATGTTGAATATGCATGAATATGATGTATCTTGATATGTGACTTGTGTTGGCTTGTATAGCCTTAGATTTGTATGGTGTGTACTAGCTAGGGTAGACTGGTTAGGCCTAGTGAGACTTCATTGAGTCTATGTTGACCCAGTTGACCTAGCTTTGACTAGATAGTTGACTAGAGTTGACCAAGTGTCGACTTTAGCCTAGTTTGACCTAGACAGCATGTAGATGCATTGTAGCAGTCTATTTCCTTATTTTAGACATGTTGTAACTTGTGTTGCTCTGATTAGGAGACATACACCTCTCCTCAGGCAGTACATTTACTTCAGACATTCAGATACGAGGCGAGTACATTCTCTGACCGTTTCATACTTGCCTAGATTTACATTCTTGCTCTAGATTATTGTACTTGATGCTGACATGATTGTTATCACAGATTGGTACTATAAGGATCTTCTTTTGGGATATTATCCCCTTGTATTCACTAGATACATATTGTGATGTGCGTTTCACTTCTATATTGTATTTACTGAATACCTATATCTTTGTACACTCATTATGCATATTGTACTCTCATTATCACATGAGTTCCAGGGATAGACCATTGTACACTATTGTATAACATTGTACAACTATTGTATAACATTGTACACCTATTGTATAATATTGTATATCTATTGTATAACATTGTACACTATTGTGCAAGATAACGTAACTGGAGTGGATCCTTGTGTATTGATTGGGGAGGGGGAGTAGAATTGGTTATGTAATCAAATCCTATTGTACAAGATTGTATAACTATTGTATATGTCTATTGTACACCCACGTACAATGGAGTTACCATTGCATTTTCCTAGACCGTTTACATAACCATATTGTACTCTAAATCACAGTAGGCTTACAGTTCTTACTTATCATATTTAGATATTTCCTGTTATCAAATCTCTACTGTATTTCATACACTTTTTTCTTTCAGCGTTTCATGTACCTTACTCTATTACATGCTTTATATTTCCTAACATGATATGAACTGCGTGAGATGTTTTGTGTTCGCTCCCGTCCTGACTGGACCTGTTGAAAATTTCACAGAGGATGATGAGGAACCCTGCACCCTTACTTGGAGTTTGCCTAGTTGACACTCGCGACCTGGACCCCTGGGGAGGTTCAGGCAGCTGCTCAGGATGATACCTTGTATAGTGTAGATAGCTTAGACTGTTCCTTCTTTTCATGCTTAGCTGTTGTCTTTATTTTCAGAGTTGTATATTTTAGAGATGATGAGACTTGTATTCCATTTCTGCTGTACCTCAGTTGAGAATTTCTTATCTATTTCCATCGTGCTACATTCTACCTTAGATTGTGATTGAGTTGTACCTCGGTGTTGGCCTCCTTCTGGAGAGTATATTTCATGTTATGTAGTTATAGTTCATGACCTAGAACAACGTTCTACCGTCGACACTGCGGCGTAGGCTGGGCGTTGTTACGTTCTCGTACCCTTATGGTGGGTGCGGGTCGTGACACGTTTTTAGTGGTGGCCCATGCAGGTCGAGTTTATGTAGTGGTGTTCGAACTAGAGTATCACTACAGCCTGCAGCAGGATTAGAATTATTTTTGGAGGTACTCAATCACATTAGGAAAAACTCTTAATCAGATTCCTCTTATCTAAATTTGCTGCTTATTGACTTCCCTTGAATATAAACTGTCCTCATTTGATTTTCGTTTCATTCTCAGAAATTGCTTCTTGTTTTGATCTGTCTTCATGATGGTTATGAAGACACGATCTTATCGTTTCGGTTCGGGGGATACTATCGAGAGGTTGGCCACCTCTCGTCCTGTTCATCAGGGCCTCGAGACCGCAGCTTCTGTTGTGCCAACTCAGGTTGGCGTTTCTGCTATATTGGAGGTGTACCTCCGTCTGTACAGAGACTTTTCCCTTCATTTTCGGTTTCTCTCAGCATCAGCGATTCATGCAGCACCAGCAGCAGAGATTTGTGCAGTATCAGCATCAGGCTGGAGGAAACCAGTAGGGCGAGCTATCGTCAGGACAGTCGAGGATGCACAGACCGTTGGAGATCTTGCTGTAAGTTCCGTTCTTCTCAATTCCATTCCTGCAATTATCTTTTATAATTACCTTGAAATCCGATTCCATCTGTTCCTTGTTGATTGATTAATTTTGTCATGTTACTCTTTTGTTGTGTTTGTTTTTTTTCTTCTGAGAAAATCATATGAGCTAGGTCGCCTAAATCATGGGATCTAGAATCCTCGATAGTCGTGTTAGTTGGCATAGTGAGGACATGTAGTCAGATTTTGGATGTATTCTCGGGTATGGGAATTTAAGGTTTTCGCCGTCGCATGCGGCAGTGCAAAATTTTAAATACCATGAACCTAGAGGTACGTACCTTAGTCAAGGACTATATGATTATCATAGCCTTGCTCACTAGCATGATGAAGACTTTGGACAACATGATTTTGGACAGACGCATATGATTAACAGATTGTATCTTGAGAAGGTTTAAACATCATACCCTTTTGATTGTTATAAATGACTTAGGAGTAGGGATATTTAGTTTTGTAGAGCTTATTCATAGGTAGTTATCTATAATACCAACCAGTTACACATAGGATGTTAGTATGCCTTACATCCTTGATGATTATTACTACTTTTCTTTACCTTTTCCAGTGAGGCACCCATGACCAGAGCCTGCCTTTGAGTATAGTTGTAGTTTCACCTAAGACCGAGAGGTCTATTTGCATAGATAGATTGCAGATGATATTGGCATATGGGATATAGGTTAGTTGGTATCTATAGGCCATTATTGTATAGGGTTATAAACATGTTGTTTAGCCTATACTTGGTTCAGTTTTCCATTTTAGTTAAGTTTCCTTCGTGTTGAGTTCCTTTGTGTTGATCACCTTTATAGGCAGTGTGCAGACCCTTCACTAGATACCATGTCCCCTTGATTCAGACCATTCATCCTTAGCCTAGTTCTAAGCATTGTTTCAGACCCTTATAAGTTTAGTCTGCCTTAACCCTTGGTTGATCAGTCATGTATATATATAGATGATATACTTAGGATATATGTGATGGGTTGTTGTTTTTGAGCATATATATATATGTGGTATTTGGTATTCATGTGCTTAGCTTGTAGGTATTTAGTTATATGTAACTTGATAGGATTGGGAAGTTAAGAGCTAGTCTATTATAGAGTTTCTCTTTTGCTAAATTCTAGTTGCCAACACCTAAATAGCTAGCATAGGTAAAACCCTAAGAAGTTGACCAGTTGATGAACAAGTACTTGGATGTTGAGAAATTGACTAGTGATTGACCCTTGACTATGTTTGACCTAGAAGGGGGTACGATCATCTTAATTTCGAGGACGAAATTTTTATAAGGTGGGTAGGATTGTAACACCCAGTTTTCCAGATGAGGGTAATTTTAAAATTTTGTAATTATAATTATTATTTATTGATAATTATTTCATATTATGATTTTTGGTGATTTTTAATCATTTTTAAACTATTTAAAATTATGACTTGTGATTTTGACATTTTACTATTGTTTGGTTTTAATTTCGAGGAATTTGTCACCCCCAGTTTTTAGGAACAGGGGTATTTTTGTCATTTTGTATTTTTGAAATATTTTTGAAATATTTTATTATTTATGATATTGTTTTGGGGTTATTTGAGTCGGGTTCGAATTTCAGCTCAATCCGACTTGAAACGGGGACCCGGGGGTAGTGTTGACTTTAGTGGACCCACACATTAGTTAGCCATGGCCCACATGATAGAAATATTTTAGTTAGAGGTTAGACTAATTATTATGGATAAGGTTAGTGTGATTAGAGACTTTAGAATGACTAATTTAGCCCCAACCAATTAGCCCTTTCCTAATACTAATAGAATAGGTTAGTGGGGGCATTTTGGACCTTACCATAATAGGACAAATAGCCCCATATGGCCAGCCACTTTGGGAGAGGATAGGCTCAAGTTTATTTCATTATTCTCATCCACACTCTCTCTCTTGTTCTTCTCCAAATTCCTAGAGAGCAATCCCTAGCAATTTCTCCACCAAATCCTTCCATTTCGCCACCAAATCTTCTTCTTTCCTTCTCCATTCTAGCCAAGGAGGAAGCTACCCAAGTTTGGGAGGATTCAGAGCTCGTTCGTATCCTTTTGGAATCTCTACGTGTCGGTGTCGCTCTGGGAAGGCTTTTCTTCGATTCGATCTACCGGGAGGTATAAATTTCTTCTCCTTTTCATTTCCTCATACATATAGGTCTATTTTGAATCCATAGGAATGACCCCCATGGTTGTATCTCTATTTGTGTCCATTTTGTGTCCATTTGGAGGTCATAGGAGTGTCCTTTGTGTTGTGGTTGTGTCCATGTGGGAAAACCCCAAATTTGGACACACTATGTGTTGTTATGTATGAATGAATTATTATATGTTTAATCTCATATTTTTGTATTGGAGATGTGTTCTATAGTGTCTCATATATATATATATATATATATTACTGTAGAGAGTGAGTTCTTGCTATATTATGTTATATACTTGTGTTCTTTTGTCTCAAACTACCCAAATTCGTCATAATTTTTATCCACGTTTTTAGTAGCAATAGCAACTTAGAAATGTCATAACTTTTAGCTTAAAACTTCGATTTATCTCCCATTTTTTTTAAAAGAACCGTATCGAAGTTAGCTTTCCAATTATATATTTTAATAAGCCAAATTCTTTCTGTAACTTTCTGTAGAATTATTTGAGTGTCAGCTGTACGAAAGACGAACGCGTTTCGGTATTTTCGCGATTCCGGGAGCTTCCGGACATGAAAATGCGATCCGTTTGAAGTTTCAGAAAGCTAACATGAAGTAATACAACATACTTTAATCCTAGAATTTAGTGAATGCCCAATTGGTACAGTATTGGTTTTAAATAAAAGAGTGACTATACGATATATGTATTTTGTGTAACCTATGAGCCTATGTAGTATGAATATTAAATGAATATAGAGTATGTAATGCATGATATGTTAGATGAATGAAATGATATATATATGATATATATCCTATTTACATTAATATATATATATGGTTGAATGCAAGCATGTAGGAATGCAATTAATGTAATATATGTAAGCAATGCATAAATGCATGAATGAAAGAATGATATACAATGCATGCATGAAAGTATATAGTGAATGCTAGATATAAATACAAGGTATATATGTAATGATAGATATGAATGCATAATGTATAAATATTGTAAATGCAACATCAGATTTCATATGTAGACATAGAACCAATGCATAGCTGATATTTAGATTGAATGTTAGTTCATTTTAGGTTGTTCGAACACTGAACTGTCCATGTAAGCATATATACCTTCCTTTTCCTATTGCCAAGCCAATTTTAGTTTTCAATATAGTGGAATGTCTATGAATGTAATGTTAACCTTCAACCCCTTAATTTGAAATGTTAGTTAATTTCAGTATTAGACAATGTATGAGCTGTATGCATATGGGATGTTGGCTTAATGGCAGATTTCAGATAACATGGTTCATTTTATGTGGTTAGTTACACCAGTTTATGGGATAGCTCACTTTAGTTTATATGTAAATGTGGAACTAAACTGAGAATGAACTTCACCCTCTGCACAAGGACACCCCACTCTATATCAACCACCATGCCATGTAACCCTTCTCTAAATGATTGCTATAATATATATAGATTTATGTAAAGTATAGATGCATATTAGTTATAACTTAAATAGTCTCTACTCTAATGTATATAGATGTATACTTGTAGCCATGCATGTTAAGTATAATACATGTGTAATGTAGATGGGTTAGCTTTGTGCCATGTGTAGTGTAAACTCATAACTAGTGTTGATTTCTCTTTTCATGTACACCTCCATGTTCACACACGCACACATAGCTTTACATGTTAGTTATTTTCTCTTATATATATATATATATATATATATATATATATATAATGTTGAATATGTATAATGTTGAATATGTTAAATATGTATAATGTTGAATATGTATAATGTTGAAAAATATATATATATATAATGTTGAATATGCATGAATGTGATGTATCTTGATATGTGACTTGTGTTGGCTTGTATAGCCTTGGATTTGTATGGTGTGTACTAGCTAGGGTAGACTGGTTAGGCCTAGTGAGACTTCATTGAGTCTATGTTGACCCAATTGACCTAGCTTTGACTAGATAGTTGACTAGAGTTGACAAGTGTTGACTTTAGCCTAGTTTGACCTAGACAGCATGTAGATGCATTGTAGCAGTCTATTTCCTTATTTTAGACATGTTGTAACTTGTGTTGCTCTGATTAGGAGACAGACACCTCTCTTCAGGCAGTACATTTACTTCAGACATTCAGATACGAGGCGAGTACATTCTCTGACCGTTTCATACTTGCCTGGATTTACATTCTTGCTCTAGATTACTGTACTTGATGCTGACACGATTGTTATCACGGATTGGTACTATAAGGATCTTCTTTTGGGATGTTATCCCTTTGTATTCACTAGATACATATTATGATGTGCGTTTCACTTCTATATTGTATTTACTGAATACCTATATCCTTGTACACTCATTGTGCATATTGTATTCTCATTATCACATGAGTTCCAGGGATAGACCATTGTACACTATTGTATAACATTGTACAACTATGATATAACATTGTACACCTATTGTATAATATTGTACATCTATTGTATAACATTATACACTATTGTGCAAGATAATGTAACTGGAGTGGATCCTTGTGTATTGATTGGAGAGGGAGAGTAGGATTGGTTATGTAATCAAATCCTACTATACAAGATTGTATAACTATTGTATATGTCTATTGTACACCCACATACAATGGAGTTACCATTGCATTTTCCTAGACCGTTTACATAACCATATTGTACTCTAAATCACAGTAGGCTTACAGTTCTTACTTATCATATTTAGATATTTCCTGTTATCAAATCTCTACTGTATTTCATACACTTTTTTCTTTCAGCGTTTCATGTACCTTACTCTATTGCATGCTTTATATTTCCTAACATGATATGAACTGTGTGAGATGTTTTGTGCTCGCTCCCGTCATGACTGGACCTGTTGAAAATTTTACAGAGGATGATGAGAAACCCTGCACCCTTACTTGGAGTTTGCCTAGTTGACACTCGCGACCTGGACCCCTGGGGAGGTTCAGGCAGCTGCTCAGGATGATACCTTGTATAGTGTAGATAGCTTAGACTGTTCCTTCTTTTCATGCTTAGCTGTTGTCTTTATTTTCAGAGTTGTATATTTTAGAGATGATGAGACTTGTATTCTATTTTTGCTGTACCTCAGTTGAGGATTTCTTATCTATTTCTATCGTGCTACATTCTACCTTAGATTGTGATTGAGTTATACCTCAGTGTTGGCCTCCTTCTGGAGAGTATATTTCATGTTATGTAGTTATAGTTCATGACCTAGAACAGCATTCTACCGCCGACACTGCGGCGTAGGCTGGGCGTTGTTACGTTCTCGTACCCTCACGGTGGGTGCGGGTCGTAACACATAGGACCGATCGTCCTCGCTAAGGCGTGATGCCGCACGAGCCTAGATTGCGCTCGTGCAAGGCAGTTTCATAATGGTCGATTACAATAGCTTACGACGGGGTCGTTGCACAGAAGTTCCAAGCAGAAATATTGAATATACAAGGCAACACAAGCATTGAAACAAAATCAGAGTTTTTATTGATAATAAACATAGACTACAAAGGTGGCACGAAGCCAAGTTACAATCATTCAAGTTCACTTTTTTTCTTGATTATAATTCACTCAGCTCTCTCATCTCTCAATACAATTGACGAGCCATCGTATGCTTCAGATAGGTGATGTCCATACATTATGTCTCGTATAAGTTCAGATTCCATGCGGCTGCATGCCTCGAAATGCCAAGGAACTCCATGCCTCGATGCATCCAAGCGAGCTCTGTGCCAACGAGCTTCTACCTGTGCCTGCACATAAATACTGTATAGGTGTCAGTACTCAACTGTACTGGTGGAGTGAGCTCCTCGCCCACCCATACAAAACCAACACGTTCATTTACTTTGTGCAACATAATCCCTTTATGATTGTCTTTCTATTCTTGTCTTAGGATTGATTTTAGGACATAGACGTCTGGCCTATTTGTGTTTCTAGACCATCATCGTGCTATCGCACCGATAATTTCCTTATCCTTGCCTCTAAACCATTTTTGTGCTTGCAACATCAACGTGCCAACTCGTGCTTGCCTTATGGCCTATACTTTGGGATGCAACAACACGATTTCATGTCATCGAATTGGTTCGTGCTTCAACATCGAGGCCGTGCCTCGTAACTTAGCATGACTTAACCAAACTTGCCTTACGGCCCTTCTTGACTTAACTCAAAACGACTCAAGTCTGACTTATGCAACTCTATGCCAACGACTTAATACTCGATGTCGCATCTCGTGCCGAAGCACGTGTCTTTGCTATAGCCAAATCTTATGCTTCTTAAGACTTGTATTACAACCGTGCATACCATCTTTATCCCATTCGTGTCGTGCTTTCACTTTCTTATATTCGACCGACACCGTGCATGCGGATTGCCGCTCAGTACGCCAACTCATCTATATGAAAGGTCACTGGCAATTCAAGCCATCTTGGACATGTAGGTGGTGCAGACGAGACCCTTGCAGCTAAGGGTAGTTAGCCCTGCTCAAGTCCTCGAATCACCAACAGCGTGTTCTTGCCTAACTACCTTGCTTCCCTCCTAGGCTAATGCGGTCCTGTGGCCCCATGCTACCGAATCGAGGGTGCAAAACCTTGTCGACAAGTTGTCCATGACCACGCACCTACGAGAACTTCTAGACTCAACGTAAATGCTTGGCCTAACCGTCACAACTTACTTTCCTTTGGTTTACTTCTTTTCTTTTTCATACTTCTTTTGCAGAGCCCAAACCTGGGTTGCCTCGACGACTGACCTACAGTCCCGACATATTTCTTCTCGACGATTGGTCTACAATCCCGATATGTTTTTTCAGTGCTTCCATACTCTTATTGACTTAAACTCATGAATGGCTAATTCATAGCCTTCAAGAATAACTTGAACAAAACGTGTTCTTCGTGTGCCATAGACCGTGGCTAAATTTTCTTTGAACCGACCGTAGCTCGTGCCTTAGACTGACTTGTGTTCTATGCGACACTACCATCCAAGTCATACTTTATATGACGAGCCTTGAGATCGTAGGACTAAGTGACTTGACAACCGCAGATAACATGGGACAGTGCTTGCTATGACTTCGATAGCCCATCATAACTCTGGCCTAACTCAATCGTGCAATAACTTGATGAGCAAAGTGTAGTGCCCCGTCCCTATATCGTGTCCCGTTTTCGTCCACGGGGTGCGCGAGAAAGGAACACTGTCGCTATCGATTCGGTCAGGACCGATAGGTCGGAATCGGCCGAATCGGTCGAACGGGAACGGTTGAATTAAGATCCATTCCCCGTTATGGAATGGCTTCTTCAGAACCAAGTCCCATATTCAGCGGTTGCGCCTCAAGGATTGGCTCTGCGGCTGAGTCGGGAGAGGCCTCCCGTTGCTCTGGTTTTTATGCCGCACTTGATTTGGCTTTGGCTTTGGTTTTCGTGAATGCATTTTTTGTGAATGTTTCAGATAGGTTTTGGTGACTTACATTTTCGAGCTTCGCATTCATATCGAAATTCCTTGAATTACACAGTGTTTTAATCAGTTGCTTATGCGATTGCAGGTGATCGCGTAGGCGACATCAGCGCAGCCAACCAGTCCCTCGCCTGAAGTAAGTCTAAGGCGAGTGGCTGACCTCCTTCACCTCGTTCCTCTATTTCAAAAGCAATATGAAGTTAAATGAAATGCTTGTCATCATAGTGTATAATCAAGAAAATCATGGCACGATTCTTCACGAAACACTTGCTATCAAACTGCCGGTATTGAAAATAGAAAACATGCTTTCTTATGCAATTCCACTTAGCCTATGCAAAATAATGAATGAATCGATTAACGTTTATCACAACGATATGGCTGAGTGAGTAAATCGACTAAGTTCAGAAGAAAGGCTAAGTTTTGCAACTAAAAGAGAAATGATAAGGTTCTAGAAAAGAGAGAGCATTTTTCAAGACTCTGCAAAACGGTCATTGGACAACTTGTCGACAAGGTGTAGTTTTCTCGAACGGTTGCCTAGGCCAAGGAACCGATTCGGCCTGGGAGGAACGAGTATAACAAGCGCCAGTCTTATATTGGCATGGGTTATTCGAGAACTTCCGTACAGGGCTCGCTACCTGCCGCGAAAGGGTCGCCGTCTAATCCAGCTATATTCCGTGATGGCTTGAAATTGCCAGTGACCTTCACACCCTTTCACTGCTTAACTAATGCATGTGACATGGGATGAATATGATAGCTGCTTAATGTATACAATTTCATATGCTTGCCTCAAAACATGTTAACATGCAAATCGATCAGGATGGTTAGAAAGATCATAGAAATAGCTAGCTAACATGTTTATAAAACTGCTTGAATCAAATACAGAGCTTGGATTTTAATTAGCCATTCGCCAGTACATGTGATCGTACTTGAAGAACAGATGGTAACTCTAGAGGGGGGTGAATAGAGTTTATAACGATAATAGCCAATTAAAAATTAAACTCTTTCACAAGCTGAAAGTAATCAGAGTAAATGTGGAAATAAATAAGGAGCAAGAAAGCATACGCAAACACAGCCGATTTTTAACCTGGTTTTCCTCGTGGAGGACTAGTCCAGGCCTGAGAACTCTAGCTCAGGATTAAATCCACTATTTGTGAAATAGTAGTTACACCCCGTGCCTTTTCTTCAGAAGAGCACGTCAACTTCTTACGAAGATCGCAGTGGCGATGCTTGGAATTTTCCAAGCGACTTCTTGAACTCTTGCACAAACTCCTAACTGAAAAGTACTGAGCACTTGAGGCTTAGGGAGCTTGTGTCTAGTAGATGAAGAAGGATATGGCTTGGATAGAGCTTTAGAGAGAAGAGAAGAGAAGATTGGATGATTGAAAATGAGAGAATTCATGGCCTATTTATAGGATATCAGGTAGGCAGAATTCGGCCAGAATTCTGGTTGGAATTTTCAAAAAATTGGCCGTTGGACAACTTGCAACCAACCAACCCTAAAAATTAGGGTGCTGATTTTTAGGAGGCAGAGTTCGGCCCGAACTCTGTGTGGAGGCAGAGTTCGGCCCGAACTCTGTATCCAGAGCACAGAATGGGTCAATAGTCCAATTGGCTTATTTGGATGTGTGGAGCTTTTGGATTTTGGGTATGGGTATAGGTTAAGTCTCAGATGCTCAGCACAGCTCTGTTAACATAAGTCTAGACTCAATAAAATTGTAAAATACAGACTCAAAAAATAACTTGCATTGCAAATTCGAGCTGTCGTCTGACTTGTACTGGATGTAGTCTTCATGTGTCGTATTGAATTATCACAAGTATCATGTAGTCAATTCTATCAATATTTGGTTGACTGTGATTTTGTGTCAACAATCTCCCCCATATTGATAATTGACAAAATGATATTTGTATATTCAATATTCATACCTGGACACATTATAGAGCAATGGCATAGCTCCCCCGTAATCAGTGCCGAGCTAGCAATAGCTCCCCAGAAAATATTGCTTTGAATCCTGTTGGCCTGATAAAAAACATTCTCCCCAAAGCATAGATACATATACAAAGAATATAGAATATACCAAAATTTCTCCCCCTTTTGGCATTTAGCAAATAACCATAAAAACTAAGAACTGGCAAGCACACCAATAGATAATAGATGAAACTGCATAAAAACTGATAAAACTACGGAATATCTCAAGAGTCACAAATAATAATAAGTCTCATACAACCAAAGTGCATAAAAGCAACTATATCAACTAAAATTCAAAATGCATAAAACGTAAACTACGATCCTCAGTAGCAGCAGCAAGTAGAAGTCCATATCCATCATCGAGCTCGTGAAGGCCCAGCATCATCGGATGGATCAGTGAAGGAACGACGAGGGTCCACGAAGGCCGCATCCGGATCCAAGTAGCGAATAACCCAAGGGTCATCGATACGATACCCTTCACGACCAGGGTCCCGCTCCATAAGAATAGGCAGGGAAGGATGGCGCGACATGGAGTACCGAATATCAAGCAGTGAGTTGCTGATGGCACTCATCTGTAGGGTGGTTCGGTAATCAAGCTGAGTCCAGCGATCATCCTCTAAGGTGAATCGATCGCGGAGCATAGTCTGGAGTGACTCTAGAGTGGCATGAGGAGGAGGAGGATCCTGTCCAAGAGGAGGGGCATCGGGCTCATCGTCAGAGTGCTCGGACACAACAGGTGAGCCAACTGCTGCCTGAAGCCGCCGTGCCTTAGAGAGGAAGGCAGGGGCAGGTAGGAACTGGCACTCATCAAGAGGTATACGAAAAACATGAAAGATCATAGGAAGATACAGAGCATAAACCAAGGATCTTGGTTTCTTCCTAGAATTAATCATCCACTCCATCATGGTACGTAGAAGATTAAATGGAACATGAAAGTGAAGGTGATACAAAGCCGAGATTTCAAAGTAGGTAACCTCATCGGTGGATCCCGCTTTGGGCAGAATAGTATTGAATATAATCCGATGAAGTTCATAAAAATAGGGATTAAAAAACTTGGCCAAAAGCTTGCGAGGACATGTGTTAGGAGTACACAAGTCGTCCTTGAAGCTTTCAAGGGAAGACCCATCGGGAAATTGAAACGATCGAGCTTCAACAAGCTTTTCCCATGAGTTTGGCTCCTGGAGTTCAAGGTGTTCGGCTAAATCGAAATCATCAAAAGAGATGTCAATGCCCGCAACCCGTGAGAAAATTTGTGTATCATCATGAGTTAGGTTGCAGTAGAACATTTGAATAGCATTGCGATATATAACCGAGTTGGTGGTGACAAGTTCGTCAAGACAAAGATCATGAAAAAATGAATCATATTGAGAGAAAATAGTAAAATTGATAGGATGACCCGCAAACACCGGACGTGTCCGAAAATTACTAAACCATTCATTTGACGCGTCAAGTGATACAAATATCCGGTCGTCAAATGTGTTTGGGTCAAGTGGACGAGGTGGGTTGAACAACGGGTGGATAGGTGGTTGTTGTTCTGTCACGCCCCAGAACCAGAATACTGGAGAGCGAGGGCAGACATAGCCAGCTACGTATAACGGAATGGAATCCACACCGCTATACGGTCACGGCTGTCTAGATATGTGAGGGTTTCACTACAATCCATCAGTCTCTTAAGGTCATAAAATAGCCTATTGTCTCAATCTCAACCAACTAATAATAATCACAAGATATCAGATCTCCAAATATACAATTGTAAGGCGTCCCAAATATTACATATCCAGATGATCATGAAGCTAGTCGTTACAAAATGTGAGGACTAGCAAGAGTTCAGTCATACATGATCAACCCCCGAGGCTTGTCAATCATGTTACAGCCCGTAGGCAGACAGTAAGTAAGTACAATCGAGCTAACACTTGCTCGTCGGCTAAACGTCTCAAAAGAATAATTTACAATATTACAGTGGGAGAACAAAGAAACCCACTCGATGCCCTGGTTACGCCTGGTGGTCACCATCGGGCTGGAAGACAGGTAGATCCTTTGCTGCTGCTCCGGTATCTGGCCATACAAAACCAGCTGGATCAGACCCCAGAAAGAGCAAGTGCCACAAAGGAGGCCACAAAATGAGAACAAAAGCCAGCAAATTAGCACAATAATATAATTACATAATAAGAGACAGTAATTTAAGGAAAACATGATAGATGAATATAAAAGACAATCTTGTATAGAATCGATAAAAGACAGAGCATATAGAAAAGCATGACAGGATGATATACGATGAGATAACCATGGGACTATTCAGATAGCTAGGTTACAACCGGTAAACCAAACAAGGACCGGGGTTGTAACCCTTCGTCTGAACGGAACTTGGTTTCTCTCACCATTTATCGGCAAGATAAATATAAAAAATCAGGTCAAGTAACAATCTGGAGTGACAATCATTACAGTAATAATCTGGAGTGCCAATCATTATAGTGACAATCTGGAGTGACAATCATTACAATGATAATCTGGAGTGACAATCATTATAGTGATAATCTGGAGTGACAATCATTATAGTGACAATCTGGAGTGACAATCATTAATCATTCTGGTACAATCTTACAATCAATCAATTCTAGACAATACTATACTGGACTAGACTCCATCCAAGCAATCACGGCCAATCATTGCCTACGGCTTTCTACATTAACTAACTAGGGTTATCACAATCCTAGTTACTAGCAAGATGCAATGAGATGCTCCAAGTAGTCACAGGCCCTGCAGCTATCCAGGTTATCCAGGCAATCATTATAGTGACAATCTGGAGAGTACAATACATTATAGTGACAATAGAGTTCAATCATTTAAGTGACAATGGTGGGTGCCCCACATAACAGTGGGCTGGAAATGTGCCCTACTCGTCGGCAGGCTACAAGTCCAAACATTTGCGGCCGGGATAACGGGATTGCCTGTAACTGGGGAACATCTCTTCATGACTAGTGAATTATACTAATTATTAACCTTAGTCCAATTCAGTAGGTACTCCTGACTGTGGTACTCAGGAGTCCCCTCCTAGACATGATGTAAGACATGACTGGATTATTTGTACAAGCACAATAGCCCACGGTGTCAGGATTAATTATACAGGTCATGTCATGTCAGGTAGCCGTCGCAACAGCTATTCAAGATGTATCAGGTCAGGTTATCATATCAAGTGTACTAGTCAGGAGTGCGCCACGATGGGCCACTATCAAGTCAGGTTGGTCATGTCAGGAGTGCACTACTACGGGTCACTGTTGTGTTATGCTAGTTTCTTGTCATACCATGCCATGTACAATAGTCATTCCAAACATATTAAGTAAAATCAAGTTCATGACAAAAGGCGTAAGGATATAAAATGGGCATAAAATATCTAATAAAATATCAATATACAGGGCTATAGAAGAGCCAAGCTTAGAGAAATAAAACCAAAACTCCAAGAGCCAATGGATTGCGCAAGGGGTCAGGGGGTTGGATTGCGCAGGAGTCAAGTGCGCCAGGAACCAACTGCGCAGGGGTGAGCTGCGCAGGGTACCAACTGCGCATGGGTGGATGGCGCAGCAGATGGATTGCGCTGGATCAGGTTGTGCAGGAATGGATGGCGCAGGGTCAGATTGCGCAGGGATGGACTGCGCATGGATGGATTGCGCAGAAGTGGACTACGCATGAGCAGACTGCGCATGAGCAGACTGCGCAAGAATCTATGCGCACTCGGGTTGAGCGCAGTTCGCCAAGAGGCAAGCTGCGCAGTCGGCGCTGCGCTAAAGAGCGCTGGCCGAGGGGGATGCGCAATCCAGCACTGCGCTAAAAAGCGCAGGCTGCTGTCTTCTTCTCCAGGCCGAGAAGAAGACTCTAAGAACTCCAAAGTTCAAAACTTCATAACTTGATCAAATCAAAACGAAATTTAGATTTTCAAAGCTCTAACTTGAGTAAAATTGACTTCTCTTCCACATGGAAGCATCAAAACAAACTAAAATCCAAGTTAAATAGATCAAAATCATGCAAATCCAAAAATAGTAAAAAACTAGATCTAGAACAATGGAAACTCCAAATCACAAAATGTCAAGTTCTAATGTTGATCTCCATGGCCTAATCTAGCTAATAGACAAATAAAAAGTGGTTCTCAAGTGGTGGCAAGGTGCACTTGCCTATGGGTTGGGGAGTTGTGTGGAAGAAGGAAGAAGAAGAAGTTGTAAGAAATTAATGGAGTTATGGAGGAGAGAGAAAAGGTTGGTAGGTTTTAATGAGGGTGGTTTGTGGTGTGTTGAGGGGGTAGCACAAGCTAAGGTGTTCCAATACCTATTAAACCCAACCAAACCAACTCAAACCAAATAAAATCGAGCCAGGCCAGAACCCAAAATACGAGAAATACCGAAATTCCACAAGTTGAGAAAAATAAAATACCTGCCAAAAATCCAGATACGAGTATAAATACGAAATACGGGAAATACGGAAAATGAGGGTGACAACTCTACCCACCTTAAAA
The DNA here is from genome assembly GCA_029216955.1 of Iris pallida. NCBI lineage: Eukaryota > Viridiplantae > Streptophyta > Magnoliopsida > Asparagales > Iridaceae > Iris > Iris pallida. The sequence goes on along the minus strand of JANAVB010033087.1, from coordinate 25,986 downwards.
GAATTCCGTCCTCGAAATTTAATCAAGGAGCTAGAGATTGTCACGACAAGCTATACTAAGCACAGACAAGCTACACTAAGCAGTTCAATCATACAATGCAAGCAAGGAAAGGAAAACGTAAGGCATAAGGAAGATATTACACCTCACGAGTTAAACAAGTCGGGATATCGCGATCGGATATCATCCTCACACTCCCACGTTTGACTCTCCCAAGGAGCGATGAACTCAAGCAACATAAACTAAACTGATAGTCTTGCACTCGAGGTCTCTCCCCTTGGTTAAACAGGGACACGGGCCTATCCTCATACGAAAAGGTTGGTACCAATAACCAGTTTCGAATGACCTAGGATATGGCTCGGGTCCGGGATGTACCGTTGTAATTAGGATACATGAAATACGTCATGCACCCCGCATAATGACGGTAGAAAAGCAAGATGAGAGGACACATATACCTCTCGGTCGATTCTGGACCTGAGCCTGGGCTAGGGCAAACTGCCGCGGGTTCTGCTGCTGGAACACTTGGGCCTGAGGCGGCAATGGCCTCGGCAATAGGAACTGCTGTTGCTGGTGAACTGGAGCTGGTACTGGTGCTGGTGCTGGTCCCCTAACCGAGGGACTAGATACTGTTGGTGCTGAATCGACTCTGAATGGGCAGGACCCCACCCTATGGTCCGGTGCCCCACACAACAAGCATAATCCCAGCACCTTGCGACACTCCGCTACCACATGTCCAGGCTTCCCACAATAAAAACAGCCCACGGCGGAAGACTGCGCTTGCTTCTGTTTCGGCTGAGGGTACGTCAGGGTTGAGTGCTGAACCGACGTAACTGAGGTTGCTTGCCTCGGAGTTCCAATAGTCAAAGCCCTAGCTGTCGGGACTGGTGCTGAAGACTGATTCATCTGACTATGGGACCGCTTCCAACCTCCGGTCTTGTCCACTATCCTCTGGGAGGTATACTCATGCCTCCTAGCTGCTCGTAACACCGTATCATAGGTATGATGCTCGAACTGTTCTACTGCCAATATAATCTCTAGGTGAAGTCCCTGCTGGAACCTCTACGCTCTGTCAAACTCGGTTGCCACCAAGGTGGAAGCAAACCGACTGAGTCTAGAAAACTCGGCCGCATAACCGTCGACCGTCCTCCCCATCTGCTTGAGATTACTGAACCTAGTCTGCAAGTCATACCGAGCCACTGTATCATAATACTTGATCTGGAACTTTTCGCTGAACACTGCCCAGGAGACAGGTGTTGTCAATCCTACTGCTTGTGCGGCCCACCAACTGCGGGCTAGATCCAATAACTGTAGGCGCACCACAGCCACCTTGTCGTCTTCCGGAGTCTTCACGGCTTCGAGAATCACCTCTATATCTTGTAGCCAAGCATCGGCAGCAATGGCATCCTCGCTGCCATCGAAGAATGGAGGGTTCAGGCGCTTAAAACTGTTGACCGCACTGTTCCCTCGGGGTCCACTTCTATTCAGAGCATCTTCTACTGCCTGGTACAAGGCATCGCCTCTACGATCTTGGAAAGCTAACAATGATCTGATGATACCCACCAAAGTGCCATCATCAGGATCTACAGGCTGGACTGGCTGAACTGGCGGCTCTCCTCCAGTAGGTACGACTTGGGAGGCTTCTCCTGAGTGCTGGGCCTGATCTTCTCGTTGCTGCTGGTCCACGGGAGGTGCTCCTCCTTGCTGATTGGCAGGTCCAGGTTCAATGCCGCTGAAGAAGACGACATAGGAACAATAAGGAAGGACCAGGACAGATCAACGATTACAAGCATGTGATCAGGACAAGAATTTTCAGGAATCAAGAGGATAAGAGCAGAGATCAAGGGTGAGTACAGATTGAGACATCTATCTGGTAAACCCCCACATATCTTGATTAACAAGACCTGCATGGGCCACCACTTAAACCATGTCACGCCCCAGAACCAGAATACTGGAGAGCGGGGGCAGACATAGCCAGCTACGTATAACAAAATGGAATCCACACCGCTATACGGTCACGACTGTCTAGATATGTGAGGGTTTTACTACAATCCATCAATCTCTTAAGGTCATAAAATAGCCTATTGTCTCAATCTCAACCAACTAATAATAATCACAAGATATCAGATCTCCAAATATACAATTGTACGGCATCCCAAACATTACATATCCAGATGATCATGAAGCTAGTCGTTACAAAATGTGAGGACTAGCAAGAGTTCAGTCATACATGATCAACCCCCGGGGCTTGTCAATCATGTTACAGCCCGTAGGCAGACAGTAAGTAAGTACAATCGAGCTAACACTTGCTCGTCGGCTAAACGCCTCAAAAGAATAATTTACAATATTACAGTGGGAGAACAAAGAAACCCACTCGATGCCCTGCTAACGCCTGGTGGTCACCATCGGGCTGGAAGACAGGTAGATCCTTTGCTGCTGCTCCGGTATCTGGCCATACAAAACCAGCTGGGTCAGACCCCAGAAAGAGCAAGTGCCACAAAGGAGGCCACAAAATGAGAACAAAAGCCAGCAAATTAGCACAATAATATAATTACATAATAAGAGACAGTAATTTAAGGAAAACATGATAGGTGAATATAAAAGACAATCTTGTACAGAATCGATAAAAGACAGAGCATATAGAAAAGCATGACAGGATGATATACGATGAGATAACCATGGGACTATTCAGATAGCTAGGTTACAACCCGTAAACCAAACAAGGACCGGGGTTGTAACCCTTCGTCTGAACGAAACTTGGTTTCTCTCACCATTTATCGGCAAGATAAATATAAGAAATCAGGTCAAGTAACAATCTGGAGTGACAATCATTACAGTAATAATCTGGAGTGACAATCATTATAGTAACAATCTGGAGTGGCAATCATTACAGTGATAATCTGGAGTGACAATCATTATAGTGATAATCTGGAGTGACAATCATTATAGTGACAATCTGGAGTGACAATCATTAATCATTCTAGTACAATCTTACAATCAATCAATTCTAGACAATACTATACTGGACTAGACTCCATCCAAGCAATCACGGCCAATCATTGCCTACGGCTTTCTACATTAACTAACTAGGGTTATCACAATCCTAGTTACTAGCAAGATGCAATGAGATGCTCCAAGTAGTCACAGGCCCTGCAGCTATCCAGGTTATCCAGGCAATCATTATAGTGACAATCTGGAAAGTACAATGCATTATAGTGACAATAGAGTTCAATCATTTAAGTGACAATGGTGGGTGCCCCACATAACAGTGGGCTGGAAATGTGCCCTACTCGTCGGCAGGCTACAAGTCCAAACATTTGCGGCCGGGATAACGGGATTGCCTGTAACTGGGGAACATCTCTTCATGACTAGTGAATTATACTAATTATTAATCTTAGTTCAATTCAGTAGGTACTCCTGACCGTGGTACTCAAGAGTCCCCTCCTAGACATGATGTAAGACATGACTGGATTATTTGTACAAGCACAATAGCCCACGGTATCAGGATTAATTATACAGGTCATGTCATGTCAGGTAGCCGTCGCAACAGCTATTCAAGATGTATCAGGTCAGGTTATCATATCAAGTGTACTAGTCAGGAGTGCGCCACGACGGGCCACTATCAAGTCAGGTTGGTCATGTCAGGAGTGCACCACTACGGGTCACTGTTGTGTTATGCTAGTTTCTTGTCATACCATGCCATGTACAATAGTCATTCCAAACATATTAAGTAAAATCTAGTTTATGACAAAAGGCGTAAGGATATAAAATGGGCGTAAAGTATCTAATAAAATATTAATATACAGGGCTATAGAAGAGCCAAGCTTAGAGAAATAAAACCAAAACTCCAAGAGCCAATGGATTGCGCAAGGGGTCAGGGGGTTGGATTGCGCATGAGTCAAGTGCGCCAGGAACCAACTACGCAGGGGTGAGCTGCGCAGGGTACCAACTGCGCAAGGGTGGATGGCACAGGGTCAGATTGCGCAGGGATGGACTGCGCATGGATGGATTACGCAGAAGTAGACTGTGCAAGAGCAGACTGCGCATGAGCAGACTGCGCAAGAATCTATGCGCACTCGGGTTGAGCGCAGTTCGCCAAGAGGCAAGCTGCACAGTCGGCGCTGCGCTAAAGAGCGCTGGCCGAGGGAGATGCGCAATCCAGTACTGCGCTAAAAAGCGCAGGCTGCTGTCTTCTTCTCCAGGCCGAGAAGAAGACTCCAAGAACTCCAAAGTTCAAAACTTCATAACTTGATCAAATCAAAACGAAATTTAGATTTTCAAAGCTCTAACTTGAGTAAAATTGACTTCTCTTCCACATGGAAGCATCAAAACAAACTAAAATCCAAGTTAAATAGATCAAAATCATGCAAATCCGAAAATAGTAAAAAACTAGATCTAGAACAATGGAAACTCCAAATCACAAAATGTCAAGTTCTAATGTTGATCTCCATGGCCTAATCTAGCTAATAGATAAATAAAAAGTGGTTCTCAAGTGGTGGCAAGGTGCACTTGCCTATGGGTTGGGGAGTTGTGTGGAAGAAGGAAGAAGAAGAAGTTGTAAGAAATTAATGGAGTTATGGAGGAGAGAGAAAAGGTTGGTAGGTTTTAATGAGGGTGGTTTGTGGTGTGTTGAGGGGTAGCACAAGCTAAGATGTTCCAATACCTATTAAACCCAACCAAACCAACTCAAACCAAATAAAATCGAGCCAGGCCAGAACCCAAAATACGAGAAATACCGAAATTCCACAAGTTGAGAAAAATAAAAATACCTGCCAAAAATCCAGATACGAGTATAAATACGAAATACGGGAAATACGGAAAATGAGGGTGACAACTCTACCCACCTTAAAAGAATTCCGTCCTCGAAATTTAATCAAGGAGCTAGAGATTGTCACGACAAGCTATACTAAGCACAGGCAAGCTACACTAAGCAGTTCAATCATACAATCATACAATGCAAGCAAGGAAGGGAAAACGTAAGGCATAAGGAAGATATTACACCTCACGAGTCAAACAAGTCGGGATATCGCGATCGGATATCATCCTCACACTCCCACGTTTGACTCTCCCAAGGAGCGATGAACTCAAGCAACATGAACTAAACTGATAGTCTTGCGCTCGAGGTCTCTCCCCTTGGTCAAACAGGGACGCGGGCCTATCCTCATACGAAAAGGTTGGTACCAATAACCAGTTTCGAATGACCTAGGATATGACTCGGGTCCGGGATGTACCGTTGTAATTAGGATACATGAAATACGTCATGCACCCCGCATAATGACGGTAGAAAAGCAAGATGAGAGGACACATATACCTCTCGGTCGATTCTGGACCTGAGCCTGGGCTAGGGCAAACTGTCGCGGGTTCTGCTGTTGGAACACTTGGGCCTGAGGCGGCAATGGCCTCGGCAATGGGAACTGCTGTTGCTGGTGAACTGGAGCTGGTACTGGTGCTGGTGCTGGTCCCCTAACCGAGGGACTAGATACTGTTGGTGCTGAATCGACTCTGAATGGGCAGGACCCCACCCTATGGTCCCGTGCCCCACACAACAAGCATAATCCCAGCGCCTTGCGACACTCCGCTACCACGTGTCCAGGCTTCCCACAATAAGAACAGCCCACGGCGGAAGACTGCGCTTGCTTTTGTTTTGGCTGAGGGTACGTCGGGGTTGAGTGCTGAACCGACGTAACTGAGGTTGCTTGCCTCGGAGTTCCAATAGTTAAAGCCCTAGCTGTCGGGGCTGGTGCTGAAGACTGATTCATCTGACTATGGGACCGCTTCCGACCTCCGGTCCTGTCCACTATCCTCTGGGAGGTATACTCATGCCTCCTAGCTGCTCGCAACACCGCATCATAGGTATGATGCTCGAACTGTTCTACTGCCAATATAATCTCTAGGTGAAGTCCCTGCTGGAACCTCTACGCTCTGTCAAACTCGGTTGCCACCAAGGTGGGAGCAAACCGACTGAGTCTAGAAAACTCGGCCGCATAACCGTCGACCGTCCTCCCCATCTGCTTGAGATTACTGAACCTGGTCTGCAAGTCATACCGAGCCACTGCATCATAATACTTGATCTGGAACTTTTCGCTGAACACTGCCCAGGAGACAGGTGTTGTCAATCCTACTGCTTGTGCGGCCCACCAACTGCGGGCTAGATCCAATAACTGTAGGCGCACCACAGCCACCTTCTCGTCTTCCGGAGTCTTCACGGCTTCGAGAATCACCTCTATATCTTGTAGCCAAGCATCGGCAGCAATGGCATCCTCGCTGCCATCGAAGAATGGAGGGTTCAGGCGCTTAAAACTGTTGACCGCACTGTTCCCTCGGGGTCCACTTCTATTCAGAGCATCTTCCACTGCCTGGTGCAAGGCATCGCCTCTACGATCTTGGAAAGCTAACAATGATCTGATGAGACCCACCAAAGTGCCATCATCAGGATCTGCAGGCTGGACTGGCTGAACTGGCGGCTCTCCTCCAGTAGGTACGACTTGGGAGGCTGCTCCTGAGTGCTGGGCCTGATCTTCTGGTTGCTGCTGGTCCACGGGAGGTGCTCCTCCTTGCTGATTGGCAGGTCCAGGTTCAATGCCGCTGAAGAAGACGACATAGGAACAATAAGGAAGGGCCAGGACAGATCAACGATTACAAGCATGTGATCAGGACAAGAATTTTCAGGAATCAAGAGGATACGAGCAGAGATCAAGGGTGAGTACAGATTGAGACATCTATCTGGTAAACCCCCAAATATCTTGATTAACAAGACCTGCATGGGCCACCACTTAAACCATGTCACGCCCCAGAACCAGAATACTGGAGAGCGGGGGCAGACATAGCCAGCTACGTATAACAAAATGGAATCCACACCGCTATACGGTCACGACTGTCTAGATATGTGAGGGTTTTACTACAATCCATCAGTCTCTTAAGGTCATAAAATAGCCTATTGTCTCAATCTCAACCAACTAATAGTAATCACAAGATATCAGATCTCCAAATATACAATTGTAAGGCGTCCCAAATATTACATATCCAGATGATCATGAAGCTAGTCGTTACAAAATGTGAGGACTAGCAAGAGTTCAGTCATACATGATCAACCCCCGGGGCTTGTCAATCATGTTACAGCCCGTAGGCAGACAGTAAGTAAGTACAATCGAGCTAACACTTGCTCGTCGGCTAAATGCCTCAAAAGAATAATTTACAATATTACAGTGGGAGAACAAAGAAACCCACTCGATGCCCTGCTAACGCCTGGTGGTCACCATCGGGCTGGAAGACAGGTAGATCCTTTGCTGCTGCTCCGGTATCTGGCCATACAAAACCAGCTGGGTCAGACCCCAGAAAGAGCAAGTGCCACAAAGGAGGCCACAAAATGAGAACAAAAGCCAGCAAATTAGCACAATAATATAATTACATAATAAGAGACAGTAATTTAAGGAAAACATGATAGGTGAATATAAAAGACAATCTTGTACAGAATCGATAAAAGACAGAGCATATAGAAAAGCATGACAGGATGATATACGATGAGATAACCATGGGACTATTCAGATAGCTAGGTTACAACCCGTAAACCAAACAAGGACCGGGGTTGTAACCCTTCGTCTGAACGGAACTTGGTTTCTCTCACCATTTATCGGCAAGATAAATATAAGAAATCAGGTCAAGTAACAATCTGGAGTGACAATCATTACCGTGATAATCTGGAGTGACAATCATTATAGTGACAATCTGGAGTGGCAATCAATACAGTGATAATCTGGAGTGACAATCATTATAGTGATAATCTGGAGTGACAATCATTATAGTGACAATCTGGAGTGACAATCATTAATCATTCTAGTGTAATCTTACAATCAATCAATTCTAGACAATACTATACTGGACTAGACTCCATCCAAGCAATCACGGCCAATCATTGCCTACGGCTTTCTACATTAACTAACTAGGGTTATCACAATCCTAGTTACTAGCAAGATGCAATGAGATGCTCCAAGTAGTCACAGGCCCTGCAGCTATCCAGGTTATCCAGGCAATCATTATAGTGACAATCTGGAAAGTACAATGCATTATAGTGACAATAGAGTTCAATCATTTAAGTGACAATGGTGGGTGCCCCACATAACAGTGGGCTGGAAATGTGCCCTACTCGTCGGCAGGCTACAAGTCCAAACATTTGCGGCCGGGATAACGGGATTGCCTGTAACTGGGAAACATCTCTTCATGACTAGTGAATTATACTAATTATTAACCTTAGTCCAATTCAGTAGGTACTCCTGACCGTGGTACTCAGGAGTCCCCTTCTAGACATGATGCAAGACATGACTGGATTATTTGTACAAGCACAATAGCCCACGGTATCAGGATTAATTATACAGGTCATGTCATGTCAGGTAGCCGTCGCAACAGCTATTCAAGATGTATCAGGTCAGGTTATCATATCAAGTGTACTAGTCAGGAGTGCGCCACGACGGGCCACTATCAAGTCAGGTTGGTCATGTCAGGAGTGCACCACTACGGGTCACTATTGTGTTATGCTAGTTTCTTGTCATACCATGCCATGTACAATAGTCATTCCAAACATATTAAGTAAAATCAAGTTCATGACAAAAGGCGTAAGGATATAAAATGGGCATAAAATATCTAATAAAATATTAATATACAGGGCTATAGAAGAGCCAAGCTTAGAGAAATAAAACCAAAACTCCAAGAGCCAATGGATTACGCAAGGGGTCAGGGGGTTGGATTGCGCAGGAGTCAAGTGCGCCAGGAACCAACTGCGCAGTGGTGAGCTGCGCAGGGTACCAACTGCGCAGGGTACCAACTGCGCAGGGGTGGATGGCGCAGCAGATGGATTGTGCTGGATTAGGTTGCACAGGAATGGATGGCGCAGGGTCAGATTGCGCAGGGACGGACTGCGCATGGATGGATTGCGCAGAAGTGGACTGCGCATGAGCAGACTGCGCATGAGCAGACTGCGCAAGAATCCATGCGCACTCGGGTTGAGCGCAGTTCGCCAAGAGGCAAGCTGCGCAGTCGGCGCTGCGCTAAAGAGCGCTGGCCGAGGGGGATGCGCAATCCAGCACTGCGCTAAAAAGTGCAGGCTGCTGTCTTCTTCTCCAGGTCGAGAAGAAGACTCCAAGAACTCCAAAGTTCAAAACTTCATAGCTTGATCAAATCAAAACAAAATTTAGATTTTCAAAGCTCTAACTTGAGTAAAATTGACTTCTCTTCCACATGGAAGCATCAAAACAAACTAAAATCCAAGTTAAATAGATCAAAATCATGCAAATCCGAAAATAGTAAAAAACTAGATCTAGAACAATGGAAACTCCAAATCACAAAATGTCAAGTTCTAATGTTGATCTCCATGGCCTAATCTAGCTAATAGACAAATAAAAAGTGGTTCTCAAGTGGTGGCAAGGTGCACTTGCCTATGGGTTGGGGAGTTGTGTGGAAGAAGGAAGAAGAAGAAGTTGTAAGAAATTAATGGAGTTATGGAGGAGAGAGAAAAGATTGGTAGGTTTTAATGAGGGTGGTTTGTGGTGTGTTGAGGGGGTAGCACAAGCTAAGGTGTTCCAATACCTATTAAACCCAACCAAACCAACTCAAACCAAATAAAATCGAGCCAGGCCAGAACCCAAAATACGAGAAATACCAAAATTCCACAAGTTGAGAAAAATAAAAATACCTGCCAAAAATCCAGATACGAGTATAAATACAAAATACGGGAAATACGGAAAATGAGGGTGACAACTCTACCCACCTTAAAAGAATTCCGTCCTCGGAATTTAATCAAGGAGCTAGAGATTGTCACGACAAGCTATACTAAGCACAGGCAAGCTACACTAAGCAGTTCAATCATACAATCATACAATGCAAGCAAGGAAGGAAAAACGTAAGGCATAAGGAAGATATTACACCTCACGAGTCAAACAAGTCGGGATATCGCGATAGGATATCATCCTCACACTCCCACGTTTGACTCTCCCAAGGAGCGATGAACTCAAGCAACATGAACTAAACTGATAGTCTTGCGCTCGAGGTCTCTCCCCTTGGTCAAACAGGGACACGGGCCTATCCTCATACGAAAAGGTTGGTACCAATAACCAGTTTCGAATGACCTAGGATATGACTCGGGTCCGGGATGTACCGTTGTAATTAGGATACATGAAATACGTCATGCACCCCGTATAATGACGGTAGAAAAGCAAGATGAGAGGACACATATACCTCTCGGTCGATTCTGGACCTGAGCCTGGGCTAGGGCAAACTGTCGCGGGTTCTGCTGCTGGAACACTTGGGCCTGAGGCGGCAATGGCCTCGGCAATGGGAACTGCTATTGCTGGTGAACTGGAGCTGGTACTGGTGCTGGTGCTGGTGCTGGTCCCCTAACCGAGGGACTAGATACTGTTGGTGCTGAATCGACTCTGAATGGGCAGGACCCCACCCTATGGTCCGGTGCCCCACACAACAAGTAGAATCCCAGCGCCTTGCGACACTCCGCTACCACGTGTCCAGGCTTCCCACAATAAGAACAGCCCACGGCGGAAGACTGCGCTTGCTTTTGTTTCGGCTGAGGGTACGTCGGGGTTGAGTGCTGAACCGACGTAACTGAGGTTGCTTGCCTCGGAGTTCTAATAGTTAAAGCCCTAGCTGTCGGGGCTGGTGCTGAAGACTGATTCATCTGACTATGGGACCGCTTCCGACCTCCGGTCCTGTCCACTATCCTCTGGGAGGTATACTCATGCCTCCTAGCTGCTCGCAACACCGCATCATAGGTATGATGCTCGAACTGTTCTACTGCCAATATAATCTCTAGGTGAAGTCCCTGCTGGAACCTCTACGCTCTGTCAAACTCGGTTGCCACCAAGGTGGGAGCAAACCGACTGAGTCTAGAAAACTCGGCCGCATAACTGTCGACCGTCCTCCCCATCTGCTTGAGATTACTGAACCTGGTCTGCAAGTCATACCGAGCCACTGCATCATAATACTTGATCTGGAACTTTTCGCTGAACACTGCCCAGAAGACAGGTGATGTCAATCCTACTGCTTGTGCGGCCCACCAACTGCGGGCTAGATCCAATAACTGTAGGCGCACCACAGCCACCTTCTCATCTTCCGGAGTCTTCGCGGCTTCGAGAATCACCTCTATATCTTGTAGCCAAGCATCGGCAGCAATGGCATCCTCGCTGCCATCGAAGAATGGAGGGTTCAGGCGCTTAAAACTGTTGACCGCACTGTTCCCTCGGGGTCCACTTCTATTCAGAGCATCTTCCACTGCCTGGTGCAAGGCATCGCCTCTACGATCTTGGAAAGCTAACAATGATCTGATGAGACCCACCAAAGTGCCATCATCAGGATCTGCAGGCTGGACTGGCTGAACTGGCGGCTCTCCTCCAGTAGGTACGACTTGGGAGGCTGCTCCTGAGTGCTGGGCCTGATCTTCTGGTTGCTGCTGGTCCACGGGAGGTGCTCCTCCTTGCTGATTGGCAGGTCCAGGTTCAATGCCGCTGAAGAAGACGACATAGGAACAATAAGGAAGGACCAGGACAGATCAACGATTACAAGCATGTGATCAGGATAAGAATTTTCAGGAATCAAGAGGATACGAGCAGAGATCAAGGGTGAGTACAGATTGAGACATCTATCTGGTAAACCCCCAAATATCTTGATTAACAAGACCTGCATGGGCCACCACTTAAACCATGTCACGCCCCAGAACCAGAATACTGGAGAGCGGGGGCAGACATAGCCAGCTACGTATAACGGAATGGAATCCACACCGCTATACGGTCACGACTGTCTAGATATGTGAGGGTTTCACTACAATCCATCAGTCTCTTAAGGTCATAAAATAGCCTATTGTCTCAATCTCAACCAACTAATAATAATCACAAGATATCAGATCTCCAAATATACAATTGTAAGGCGTCCCAAACATTACATATCCAGATGATCATGAAGCTAGTCGTTACAAAATGTGAGGACTAGCAAGAGTTCAGTCATACATGATCAACCCCCGGGGCTTGTCAATCATGTTACAGCCCGTAGGCAGATAGTAAGTAAGTACAATCGAGCTAACACTTGCTCGTCGGCTAAACGCCTCAAAAGAATAATTTACAATATTACAGTGGGAGAACAAAGAAACCCACTCGATGCCCTGCTAACGCCTGGTAGTCACCATCGGGCTGGAAGACAGGTAGATCCTTTGCTGCTGCTCCGGTATCTGGCCATACAAAACCAGCTAGGTCAGACCCCAGAAAGGGCAAGTGCCACAAAGGAGGCCACAAAATGAGAACAAAAGCCAGCAAATTAGCACAATAATATAATTACATAATAAGAGACAGTAATTTAAGGAAAACATGATAGGTGAATATAAAAGACAATCTTGTACAGAATCGATAAAAGACAGAGCATATAGAAAAGCATGACAGGATGATATACGATGAGATAACCATGGGACTATTCAGATAGCTAGGTTACAACCCGTAAACCAAACAAGGACCGGGGTTGTAACCCTTCGTCTGAACGGAACTTGGTTTCTCTCACCATTTATCGGCAAGATAAATATAAGAAATCAGGTCAAGAAACAATCTGGAGTGACAATCATTACAGTGATAATCTGGAGTGACAATCATTATAGTGACAATCTGGAGTGGCAATCATTACAGTGATAATCTGGAGTGACAATCATTTATCATTCTAGTACAATCTTACAATCAATCAATTCTAGACAATACTATACTGGACTAGACTCCATCCAAGCAATCACGGCCAATCATTGCCTACGGCTTTCTACATTAACTAACTAGGGTTATCACAATCCTAGTTACTAGCAAGATGCAATGAGATGCTCCAAGTAGTCACAGGCCCTGCAGCTATCCAGGTTATCCAGGCAATCATTATAGTGACAATCTGGAAAGTACAATGTATTATAGTGACAATAGAGTTCAATCATTTAAGTGACAATGGTGGGTGTCCCACATAACAGTGGGCTGGAAATGTGCCCTACTCGTCGGCAGGCTACAAGTCCAAACATTTACGGCCGGGATAACGGGATTGCCTGTAACTGGGGAACATCTCTTCATGACTAGTGAATTATACTAATTATTAACCTTAGTCCAATTCAGTAGGTACTCCTGACCGTGGTACTCAGGAGTCCCCTCCTAGACATGATGCAAGACATGACTGGATTATTTGTACAAGCACAATAGCCCACGGTGTCAGGATTAATTATACAGGTCATGTCATGTCAGGTAGCCGTCGCAACAGCTATTCAAGATGTATCAGGTCAGGTTATCATATCAAGTGTACTAGTCAGGAGTGCACCACGACGGGCCACTATCAAGTCAGGTTGGTCATGTCAGGAGTGCACCACTACGGGTCACTGTTGTGTTATGCTAGTTTCTTGTCATACCATGCCATGTACAATAGTCATTCCAAACATATTAAGTAAAATCAAGTTCATGACAAAAGGCGTAAGGATATAAAATGGGCGTAAAATATCTAATAAAATATTAATATACAGGGCTATAGAAGAGCCAAGCTTAGAGAAATAAAACCAAAACTCCAAGAGCCAATGGATTGCGCAAGGGGTCAGGGGGTTGGATTGCGCAGGAGTCAAGTGCGCCAGGAACCAACTGCGCAGGGGTGAGCTGCGCAGGGTACCAACTGCGCAGGGGTGGATGGCGCAGCAGATGGATTGTGCTGGATTAGGTTGCGCAGGAATGGATGGCGCAGGGTCAGATTGCGCAGGGACGGACTGCGCATGGATGGATTGCACAGAAGTGGACTGCGCATGAGCAGACTGCACAAGAATCCATGCGCACTCGGGTTGAGCGCAGTTCGCCAAGAGGCAAGCTGCGCAGTCGGCGCTGCACTAAAGAGCGCTGGCCGAGGGGGATGCGCAATCCAGTACTGCGCTAAAAAGTGCAGGCTGCTGTCTTCTTCTCCAGGTCGAGAAGAAGACTCCAAGAACTCCAAAGTTCAAAACTTCATAGCTTGATCAAATCAAAACAAAATTTAGATTTTCAAAGCTCTAATGAGTAAAATTGACTTCTCTTCCACATGGAAGCATCAAAACAAACTAAAATCCAAGTTAAATAGATCAAAATCATGCAAATCCGAAAATAGTAAAAAACTAGATCTAGAACAATGGAAACTCCAAATCACAAAATGTCAAGTTCTAATATTGATCTCCATGGCCTAATCTAGCTAATAGACAAATAAAAAGTGGTTCTCAAGTGGTGGCAAGGTGCACTTGCCTATGGGTTGGGGAGTTGTGTGGAAGAAGGAAGAAGAAGAAGTTGTAAGAAATTAATGGAGTTATGGAGGAGAGAGAAAAGGTTGGTAGGTTTTAATGAGGGTGGTTTGTGGTGTGTTGAGGGGGTAGCACAAGCTAAGGTGTTCCAATACCTATTAAACCCAACCAAACCAACTCAAACTAAATAAAACCGAGCCAGGCCAGAACCCAAAATACGAGAAATACCGAAATTCCACAAGTTGAGAAAAATAAAAATACCTGCCAAAAATCCAGATACGAGTATAAATACGAAATACGGGAAATACGGAAAATGAGGGTGACATGTTCAACGGGTGGTTCAACACGAGGAGGAGCATTCGAAGAGGACACTCCCTCGGTTCGAAGTCTCTTCCCTCGATTGAACAATCGTGGAGCCATGAAATAAGAAAGACAATTGAGAAAATTGAGATGGAGAGAAGTGTTAAAATATACCTCAATGTGATGATGAACAATGAAGGAGAATGGTGAGAGAAGCCTTCTCCTTGAGTTTGGAGAAAAGATATGCTCTAGGAAGGAAGAACTAGGGTTAGGGTTTGGAGAAAATATGTTTGGAGAAGTGTAGAAGGTGGCAATGGAGGAGAAAGAAGAGGAAAAACCCGAATATATGTGTAAGGGTTCCAATGGTCGGAATAGATGTGGACCATTGGATCAAAATTTTGATCAGCGGCTGAGGCTGCTCCCGGTTCTGGGATGGCCAAGCCGAATTCGGCCCGAACTCTGGGTAAGGCAGAGTTCGGCCCGAATTCCGGATTCTGTAGTCAGAACAGAAATCAGGCTATTTTTTTTGATAAAAAGTGAGAGATCAAAAGAGTATGATAAAAGAATATATATACAAGCTTGAGAAAGACTAAATTTGAGAAAGAAAAATTAACGCTGAAGCAAAGTGAAGTATGGAAAATCTGAATTTTAGCATATGATAAAATAAAAATAAAACATGTAATAAACAAGAAATTATGCCATAATTCAATATTTTGAAGTTGCCATGGGTTAGCTGCAGGGGCCGGATCCCAGCTAGCGGTAGTCCTGAGGACTAGTGCACCGTGTCGCTTAGGCTTTTACGCCTTATTGTCAGAAGGACCCTTTTGGCTTGTATCCATAGCAATTTCATCATAAAAGAATCAAGACATACTCGATATTTATGCAGATTAATTTTAATTAATAACAGCTTCGTCCAAAATTCCAAGTTCACGACAGAGAAAATTGAAGCGCTCTTCGGATAATGGTTTTGTAAAGAAATCTGCTAGCTAATGATCAGTATCAATAAATTCTAAGTTAATAGTACCATTTTCCTGATGATTACGCAAAAAGTGGTGACGTATTTCAATGTGTTTCGTGCGTGAGTGACATATGGGGTTCTTAGTGAGATTTATAGTACTAGTGTTGTCACAAAAGATTGGAATGTGCATAAAAGATAAGTTGTAGTCTTCAAGGGTTTGCTTCATCCACAGAATTTGTGCACAACAATGCCCAGCTACGATGTATTCAGCTTCTATTGTGGATAGTGCGACAGAATTCTGCTTCTTGCTAAACCAAGAGACTAGAGCCTTTCCTAATAAATGACACGTGCCACTTGTACTTTTACGGTCGACCTTGCATCCGACAAAATCAGTATCAGAGTAACCAATGAGGTCAAATGATGTTGATTTGAGATACCATAGGCCTACTGTAACCGTACCCTTAAGGTATCGAAAGATACGCTTAACAGCGGTCATGTGTGATTTTTTAGGATTAGCTTGATATCTAGCACACAGGCAAATGCTAAACATAATATCAGGGCGACTAGCAGTTAAATAGAGTAGACTGCCTATCATACCTCGATACTTACGTTGATCCACAGGTTTGTCGCTATTATCTTGTTCTAGTTTAGTTGTAGTAGCCATTGGAGTGCTGATTGGTTTGACGTTGTCAAGGTCGAATTTTTTCAGCATGTCCTTTATATACTTTGACTGACAGATGAAAGTTCCATTTGATGTTTGTTTGACTTGCAGTCCAAGAAAGTAGTTGAGCTCCCCCATCATGCTCATCTCAAACTCGGTCTGCATACACTTGGCAAAATCTTGACAGAGAGTTTCATCAGTAGAATCAAATATAATATCATCAACGTATATTTGCACTAAAAGAATAGTGTCTTTGAAAGATTTTATAAAAAGTATGGTGTCAATTTTTCCTTTTGAAAAACCTTTCTCAAGCAAGAAATTGCTTAGCCGTTCATACCAAGCTCTAGGGGCTTGTTTAAGGCCATATAGCGCTTTCTTCAGCTTGAAATCATGGTCGGGAAATTTGTGATTTTCAAAACCAGGGGGTTGTTTTACATAAACTTCCTCCTTAATAAATCCATTCAAGAAAGCACTTTTAACATCCATTTGAAATAATTTGAAATTTTGAAAATTAGCAAATGCACAAAGCATCCGAATTGATTCCAATCTCGCAACAGGAGGATACATCTCATCGTAGTCGATACCTTCCTCTTAGTTGTATCCTTGGGCTACTAGACAAGCTTTATTGCGTGTAACTGAACCATCTCTATTTACTTTGTTTCTAAAAATCCATTTAGTGCCAATAATCGAGTGATTTGCCGGTCTAGGAACGAGTTCCCATACTTGGCTCCTTTCGAATTGGTTGAGTTCCTCTTGCATGGCAGAAATCCAAAATTCATCATTAAAAGCTTCTAAAATGTTTTTCGGCTCAATTTGTGAAATAAAGGCAGTTCTTGCAATAGAGTCTCTTAATGATGATTTAGTAGTTACTCTACGTGAAACCTCACCTATTACCAAATTTTCTGGATGTGACGGCTTAAAAGAGAATTTCTTTGGCAAGCCCTCCAGAGAATTGGTTTCGGTGGTAGTATTCATTGGAGTAGAAGTTGATGGCTCAACATCATCATCAAGAGTAGCTGCTGCACTGTTATCTTCATCAAAAGTCACATTTGTAGACTCTTTCACAATTAATGAGCGTTTGTTAAACACTCTATATCCCTTGCTTTTGGCAGCATAGCCAAGGAAAATACCATCGTCAGCTTTGGCATCAAATTTGCCTAAGTTGTCTTTAGTATTAAGGATAAAACATCTATAACCAAAAACTCTAAAATAAGAAACATTTGGGGTTCTTCCAAACCAAAGCTCATAGGGTGTTTTCTTCGTAATAGGACGAATAAGCACCCTATTTAAAATGTGGCATGCTGTACTGACAGCTTCAGCCCAAAAGTATTTCGGAAGTGAAAACTTATTCAACATGACTCTAGCCATATCGCCAAGAGTCCTATTCTTCTGCTCCACAACACCATTTTGTTGAGGAGTTCTTGGACAAGAAAACTCATGATCAAAACCTTTAGAATCACAAAACTTTTCAAAATCAGTATTTTCGAATTCGCCTCCATGATCACTTCGGATTCGAGTAATCATGTAGCCTTTTTCGTTTTGAACTTTCTTAACAAAAATCTTGAAAACTGAAATAGCATCGCTTTTATTTGTAAGAAAAAAAACCCAAGTAAATCTAGAAAAGTCATCAATAATAACAAAAGCATAGAGTTTTCTACCAAGACTGGCTACTCTACTAGGGCCAAATAAATCCATATGAAGTAGTTGCAAGGGTCTAGTAGTACTTACAGAGTTTATGGAATGAAATGAGGACTTGGTTGCCTTATTCAATTCACATTCGGCACATACCGTGTCCTTTTTGAATGTGATGTCGGGCAAGCCTCTAACTAGCTTCTTGGTTGATAGCCTGGATATAGTATCCATATTGGCATGACCAAGACGCTGGTGCCACAGTAACCTTTCATCCTTATGAGCATATAGGCATGTACCTGTATTGTTAGTATCTCTAGACAGATAGAAAATATAAATATTATCCTCTCTTATCCCTTCAAAAGCGATGTCTCCTGTTGACCTATCATAAATAAAGCATTTATTTTGTCCAAAGTTAATATCATATCCATGGTCAGCAAGATGACTAATGCTGAGCAGGTTATGCTTTAACTCGGTCACTAGGCAGACATCCTTTATTACGGGAGAAGAAGGATGGCCAATAATACCATTACCTATGATATACCCTTTTAGGTTGTTGCCAAAAGATACATATCCTTCTCTCTTCATCGATAGTGATGCAAAAAGATTTGTGTCTTCCGTCATATGTCGCGAGCATCCACTATCGAGAATCCACTTACTCTTAATTGAGGAGGGAAGGTCCACCTACATCAAGAGTAGATGTGACCTTTGGTACCCAAGTTCTTGAGGGTCCTCAAAAATTAGTTTTCGGAAACCATGCATATATATTTCTATCTACTAATCTTCTAACTCTACATTGTGGTGAAATATGTCCATGTAATCCAAGTACAAATAGCATTCCTATTTATGTTAGGAGCATGTTGATGATATCTATATGTAGAGTGGTATGGAGTAGCATGGTGATGATATGTAGAGTGGTGTGGAGTAGCATGGTGATGATATGTAGAGTGGTATGGAGTGGCATGGTGATGATGTCTATGTGGAGCATGATGATGACTATAACCATAAGCAGTATGATGGTAATTTTGTTTATGTGCAACATAGTGATGATTGTATCTATGTGTAGCATGGTGATTATGTGTCATATTGGAGTGAAAGTTATTTCTACGTGCATGTGGTTTGTGTGCTTTATAAAAGTGGGTGTACATGAAAGCATGATTGCGTGCTGCAGGTGTACGACGTGTTTGAGTAGTATGAGAAGTGTTGTGCTTTGTGTGTGTCTCATGTGATTGGGTTTGAGGTTGAGCAACCTGTTTTCCCAATCTAATCTCTAATTTCTTAGAGATAGCCTGCAGTTCATTAACCTTAGCATTCAAACCATATATCTTAGTAACAGAAATCTTGTGTCTACTCTTTTCTTCAGCAAGCTCCGTATTGAGTGCGGTGATTTCTTGTGTTTGTTGTTCAATACGTGCTTCGGCATCATGAAGGCTTAGTTTAAGCTTAGACACCTCATTTGTGACTTCCGTGGGTGACGTGTCTCTAATGTTATCAAGCAATAAAGAAAATCTTTGAATTTTGACTTCATGACTTTTGATCTTTTCCTTGGCATGTTTATATTTACCAATGACCTTTTTGTGATCATCAAGTAAATTGGTGAAAGCATCGCCAAGTTCATCAAAAGTGAAATCATCAAGAGTTTCGTTTGATACCTTGTCGGACGTTGCCATTAGGCACACGTTTGCAGCGTCTTGAGGAGAGTCCTTTTCTTCCTCGGAGTCACTGGCTTCGCTTTCATGCCAAATGCTTGTGTTGGCATATTTCTTTGAGGAAGCCTTCTTGTATGGTTTCTCATAACGGTTGTTCTTCTTTAAGAATGGACAGTCTTTTCGGACGTGTCCAGTCTTCTTGCAACCGTAGCATGTTGGCTCTTCTTCATCATCTTCTTGTGGTTCCTTCTTTCTTCGATTGAAGCGAAGAAATTTCTTGAAATTGTGGACAAGGAGAGCTTGATCATTACCTTCCGAGTTGTCGTCATCCGTCTCTTCGGGGTCAGCCCTTCATCGGTGAGCTTTTAGGGTAATCTCCTTAGCCTTAGGAGCAGGCTCTTCGAAGTCTTTGAGGTCAAGCTCATGAGTCATCAGCTTTCCCATCAAAGTCTCCATGGACATAGTTGTGAGATCATTTCCTTCTATGATGGCTGTCACCTTAGGGTTCCAAATCTTTGGTAGCCCCCTAAGTAGCTTGCTAATCTTCTCGTGATTTGTATATTGTTTGTCGAGCGAAGATAGGGGATTGATGATGTCTAGGAATCTTATGAACATTTGCGTGATCGTCTCATTTGGCTTTATCTTGAAGGCTTCATACTCTTGAGTGAGACGACTTATCTTCGATTCCTTGACTTGGGTGGTTCCTTCATGCGTCATTTCTAGAAGTCTCCATACTTCGTGAGAGGTGGTGCATGTTGAGACCCTGTTAAACTCATTCCTATCTATAGCACAAAATAAGGCATTAATAGCTCTCGCGTCTAGACTTGCCTGTTTTTTCTCCTCGTCAGAATATTTGTCATGTGGTTTCTCAACGAGATCACCATTGACAACTATCCTGGCGGGCTTTTTGTAACCATCGGTGACGATAGTCCACAGGTCGAAGTCTAGCGACTTGAGATAAAAGCTCATCCTTATTTTCCAATAGGTGTAGTTAGTTCCATCAAATAGGGGAGGCCTATGAGTGGACTGCCCTTCACCGTGATTGGAAATCAAGGATTGTGTGGTTGCCATGGATCAGCTCTAGGATGTTAGTCCTTGTTGAGAGAACCTGGCTCTGATACTAATTGAAGAACAGACGGCAACTCTAGAGGGGGTGAATAGAGTTTATAACGATAATAGCCAATTAAAAATTAAACTCTTTCACAAGCTGAAAGTAATCAGAGTAAATGCGGAAATAAATAAGGAGCAAGAAAGCATACACAAACACAGCCGATTTTTAACCTGGTTTCCCTCGTGGAGGACTAGTCCAGGCCTGAGAACTCTAGCTTAGGATTAAATCCACTATTTGTGAAATAGTAGTTACACCCCGTGCCTTTTCTTCAGAAGAGCACGTCAACTTCTTACAAAGATCACAGTGGCAATTCTTGGAGTTTTCCAAGCGACTTCTTGAACTCTTGCACAAACTCCTAACTGAAAAGTACTGAGCACTTGAGGCTTAGGGAGCTTGTGGCTAGTAGATGAAGAAGGGTATGGCTTGTATAAAGCTTTAGAGAGAAGAGAAGAGAAGATTGGATGATTAAAAATGAGAGAATCATGGCCTATTTATAGGATATCAGGTAGGCAGAATTCGGCCAGAATTCTGGTTGGAATTTTCAAAAAATTGGCCGTTGGACAACTTGCAACCAGCCAATCCTAAAAATTAGGGTGCTGATTTTTAGGAGGCAGAGTTCGGCCCGAACTCTGTGTGGAGCCAGAGTTCGGCCCGAACTCTGTCTCCAGAGCACAGAATGGGTCAATGGTCTAATTGGCTTATTTGGATGCGTGGAGCTTTTGGATTTTGGGTATGGGTATAGGTTAAGTCTCAGATGCTCAGCACAACTCAGTTTACATAAGTCTAGACTCAATAAAATTGTAAAATACAGACTCAAAAAATAACTTGTATTGCAAATCCGAGCTGTCGTCTGACTTGTACTGGATGTAGTCTTCATGTGTCATATTGAATTATCACAAGTATCATGTAGTCAATTCTATCAATATTTGGTTTACTGTGATTTTGTGTCAACAGTACTGATCCTCGCTCTTCGTAGGTCCCGTGAATCAGGAAGGACGCGCCAACTAGCTCAGCGACGTTCGTGATTTTGAAGCTTCGGCCGCGCGTCGAAGACCTTCCCCGTAACTCTACTTTTGAAGACTCTTAACTGTCCAAGAAAGATGGCTCAGCGTCCCTCCATTCCAGGTCACTGGAATACTCTATTGTATATTGAAGGATGTGTGCAATATATGGAACGGCTATCTCATCGACACTCTTTTGTAATTGAGTCATGTTGTAGCCCGCACGGTATGAGTCCTATACTGGAGTCTGTAAATGATGTTCATTATCAATAAAGATCAAACTTCTCTTTACTTAATGTGTGATTCAATTTGTTTGCTTGCTCTCTTAGATCTCGTGTTTCGAATTACCTTATGACTATGCCTTGTGCGATCACAAATTAGGTTCGCACGGCATCACGCCCGAGGGATGACTATCGATTCGACGGAATTGGGGCGTGACATAATGGTATAAGAGCACGGCTTTACGTCCTTGGCCTCTAGTGTCGAGTTTCTAGTCTCAAACCGTTGACCTCGTGTCGATGAGATGAGTTATTCCATACGCTGAACCCAGGACATTTTTTGAAACTAACGAGAGTTGACTTTCTTTTTCCTGCAGTTACGGGAGCTTGGGCAGAGGACGAGACGAGCGCTTCCAGCGGCTCGAGTACTTCCAGACCCGAGCATTCCGTCAACCTAATGGGGATGACGCCTACCATAGTCGGACCTTCCGGCGACTCGATACAACGAATGCTGCAGATGCTCGAAATGCAGCAACGCCAAAATGAGCTCCATCGTCAGCAGGCGGAGGCTCATCAGACCCAGTTCGAGAATCGGTTCGAGGATCAATTAAAGCTATAACAGCAGCAACTGAATACACTCCAACAAATAGTATAATCGATCGTGGCTAACAACAATTCAACGATGACACCTGTCATGACCGAGCCTACGGTTCGATCCAACGAAGCTGAACTAGAGGCGCTAGTGCTCTCACCTGCGGTACCGAGAAGTTCTAACTTCGATGTGTCAAAATTCACAAAAAGCTGTCGTACTTCCTTCAATGGTACAGAAGATCCCTCCGTGGCGATCGACTGGTTGGAGGAGCTGGAAGGCAAGTTCGAACTTCTGGGTGTCGAAGACGTAAAAAAATTCGCGTGTGCTCAATCCTACTTCGAATGAATGCGCACGATTGGTGGGCCGTACAAAAGTGGGCAATTCGACATAAAGACGAGATGGCAACGATCTCGTGGGCCACATTCAGAACAACATTCGAGACCGAATATCTTTTTGCAGCCATGCGACAGGAAAAAGAAAACAAATTTATGTAGTTGAGGCAAGGGAATATGACAGTACGACAGTATGCAACCGAATTCAACAAACTAGCCAAATTTATTGGAGCCTACCTATCTACCACTGTATGTCGAGCTCGACTGTATGTCGAGCTCGACGATTCTAAGTGGGCCTGCGTTCCTCTATTCGTGCCCATGTTTCGGTGCCTGAATACAAAACCATGGACGAGGCACTCAACCATGCCCTCCGTCTGGAGTCCGAGTATCCTCCTGCTACTACTGGCACTGTTCACTTTAATAACAAATGCCATAGTAATGCGGGAGGCAACAATGCGCACAAGCGTCAAAATTGCAGCAACGAAGGCGACAACCAGACAAAGGATCGAATAGTCTGCAATTTCTGCCACAAGGAGGGGCACGTGGCCAACGAGTGCCGATTGAAGAATGGAGCACTCTTCGGGTGCGGCCGAATAGACCACATTGCATGTAATTGTCCGGAGAAGCCGAACCAGCACCCCCAACAACATCAAATGAACCGAGGCCAAGCACCTCAGGCTTCACAGACTGCAAAACATAATGGCCAGGACCGTCGCCCCAATGGTCAGGACCTCGTCTATGCCATGACTCGAGACGAAGCATTCGCATCTGAGACAGTCGTGACAGGTATAGTACATTTCAATAATAAGCCTGCTAATGTATTGTTTGATTCAGGTGCCACACATAGTTTTATATCGGCGGACTTTACCGTCGAGCACAAATTTCCTCTGACATCGCTAGGTTTCGATCTTACTTTTAATGTACCATTGGGCATGCCACTACTTGCAAATTTAGTCTGCAGAGACGAAATCATCTGTATAGGTGGTCAACCGATCAGTCTTGATGCGATAGTTCTAGATATTAAGGACTACGACATCATTCTGGGGATGGATTGGCTCGGTCCGTGCATTGCAACCATAGACTGTGCTGAAAAGAAGGTCACATTCTGTATACCTGGAGTGCCTGAATTTTGCTATTCATGTGGTGAGGCATCGCCGACCTGTATGGTGATCTCCGCAATAT
This sequence comes from Iris pallida, assembly GCA_029216955.1. Classification (NCBI taxonomy): domain Eukaryota; kingdom Viridiplantae; phylum Streptophyta; class Magnoliopsida; order Asparagales; family Iridaceae; genus Iris; species Iris pallida. Next base: position 2,102 of record JANAVB010033087.1, on the reverse strand, counting down.
CTGCTCGACGAATGCTGCATTTCGGGTGCGAAGGCTATCTAGCATCCGTTCGAGACAAGCGACAGGATGGTGCAAACGCTGGTCAGACCGACATTGTGGCAGAATTCCCAGATGTGTTCTCGGACGAACTATCCGATATGCCACCCAATCGAGAGATTGAGTTCACTATTGATACATTCCCCGATACCCGATCGATCTCTAAGGCCCTATATAGAATGGCCCCTGCAGAGCTTAAAGAACTCAAAGTATAATTGCAAGAGTTTCTCGACAAGGGATTCATTCGACCCAGCATCTCGCCATGGGGAGCGCCCGTACTATTCGTCAAGAAAAAGGATGGCTTATTGCATCTTTGTATCGATTACTGTGAGCTGAATAAAGCCACCATCCGGAACACATATCTTCTGCCTCGCATAAATGATCTATTTGATCAGCTGCAAGGAGCTACGATGTTCTCTAAAATTGATCTGCACTCGGGTTACCATCAACTTAAGATCAAGTCGGACGATGTGTCGAAGTCCGTCTTTCGCATTCGATACGACCATTACAAATTCCTGGTAATGCCGTTCGGCCTAACGAACGCCCCAGCTACTTTCATAGATTGAATGAATCGGGTGTTCCGACCATTCCTCGACAAGTTCGTAGTAGTCTTTATCGACGATATACTCGTCTACTCGAAGAATAGGCAGCAACACACTGAGCATCTATGGACCGTGCTTCAGACCCTTCGAGAAAATCAGTTATATGCAAAGAGAAGCAAATGTGAATTTTGGCTGAGCAGCGTCGCATTCCTCGGACACATCATTTCAGCTGAAGGCATTGCAGTCGATCCAAAGAAAGTTGAAGCCATTGTCGATTGGAAACAGCCAACGTCCATCGAAGAGATTCGAAGTTTTCTTGGCTTAGCGGGATACTACCGACGCTTCGTGAAAGACTTCGCGAAGATCGCATCGCCTCTGACTCGCCTCACCCAGAAAGGAGTCACATTTGAATGGTCAGACGACTGTGAAGCTTCCTTCCAGAAATTAAAGCAACGACTCGTCTCGGCCCCGATACTCGCACTTCTAGAAGGGACTGAGGGTTTTCAGATATTCAGCGACGCATCCGGTCAGGGCTTGGGGTGTATGCTGATGCAGCGGAACAAGATAATATCTTTTGCTTCCCGACAGCTAAAGCCGCATGAGAAGAACTACCCTACTCATGACCTGGAGTTAGCGGCAATTGTGTTCACGTTGAAATTGTGGCGTCACTATCTTTATTATTAGGGTTATATACTAAAAACATCACTTTTGTAGTAACCTTATTTTCTTCAATTTTGAATGAGAATCATATGGGCAAATGTTTGCATATTGTATTTGTTGCAAGTGTTAATACAAATATCTGATATTCTATATTATAGATAATATGTTGTGTGGTGTCACACAGAAGATCTTATTAACAGTTCCCTATGGAGTATATAAATAGTTCACAACCTAGATGGACTTGGACAATCTATTTTAAATATTGTAGTGTAATCTGGTATTAGTCTATCTTGACTATAGGTTTATACTAGTACACTTTGTGCGTATTGAACAGGACCACTTGAGGTTGTTCTCTTTGTACTGACTACATAAGTGAACAAACACCTCTGTTATTATGGATGCTTGTGCTCTTAATTCGGATATAATAACAGACATGTATATGCAGTGTGCATTACTTTAACTCATAAAAGAGTGAGATTCATTATGGGTCAACAACCTCTATGAATTGGGTAATAACATTGCATGTATGATGGGTTGTTGATTATAAATAGAATCCATGTCCCGATACATCGGGTTAATGATGTCCCCTTAAGGAGCTCATAAGGATTGTCATGTAAACCCTGCAGGTAGATTATATCCGACATGACAGATAAAGTTGAGCGGTACTACTTAAGGATAAAAGATGTCGAATTAATATATTTATCAGTAACTTAATTTGATCAACGGACATTCTCTATCTTAACATGGGGAGCCAAATGAGCATATAATAAAAGGAGCCCACAAACATAATTTAGGATTAGGGAGGTAGTGCAACAATAGCTCATTAGTGGACCGAGCTATTGTTAATGGGCCTGGATTGTGTGT
>JANAVB010033086.1:0-68999 GCA_029216955.1 Iris pallida | reverse complement strand
ACATTTGGCAAAGCATTCGTTGCTTTCCACCTGTGCTCCGAGTAAAATACTTACGATTTCGAAATATACTATTATTTAGTACATATCTAAAGTATTTAATAGCTGCTTTCAAACATGCAAAGTCTCTCCACATTAAGTTGGCACAAGTTTTGCAGCAACTAATATCTGTGAGGCTTTATCACATTTTAGGACTGCCTAGATTTCTGGCAGTCCTAAAAGTAGTATTAGGACTGCCAGAAATTGTGGCAATCCTAAAATGTACTTGCTGTACAACAAGTCCATTTTACGACTGCCTAAATTTCTGATAGTCCTAAAGTATTTAGAACTGCCAGAAAATGTGGCAGTCCTAAAGTCTGGTCTATTGTAGTTGCCAGAAATTATGGTTTATTCCATGTCTTGTTGTATCTTGTTTGTGAGGAGCCTTTGGGTGTAATTGGAAACGAGAAGGAATGTAGAGTTTGATGGAGATGGGGAAGATGGAGACAGTGGAGGAGAAAAAGTAGGGATTTGAGATGTTTTGGGAATAGAAGAGAGAGAGAGAGTGAGTGAAATGTTAAAATTAAGGTAAAAATTGGGTTTTTTTTTTTGGGGGGGGGGGGGGGGGGGGGGGGGGGGGGGGGGGTGAGGGCAGCTCTAAGTAAAAAATGGATTGTTCTGAGTAATTTCTCCTCTAAGCAGGACTAGCCCCAATAATGGACTAGCCCTGAGTAAATATTAAATGCCTTTTATAATTGGCCTAATTTAGTAGTCAAGAGAGAAATTAAGTTGTTCACTTGAGAGTATAAAAGTGCCTTTATAATTGGCCTAAATATTGAAGTGCCTTTATAATTGGTCTAAATATGGGAGGTCCCTTGCTAGCTTCGTCGAGGGCATTAGAGGAGGTTACTGAGTAGCTGTTGGAAAATCGTACACAAGTATGGCGGGTCGGTGATTGAGAATCGTTGGCACTACGGAAGGTGGCGGCGACACTCGCCATAGCCAACCTAGCGAGGTGGGTAGTTCAGGCATGCTCCAACAAAAGTCGGTGATCAGAGGTTGCAGGTCATGTACAACCATTTTGATTCTTGTTCGCAAGCACTTGTCAACACATGAGATCAAGCAAGACTAGTCTTCCAAGAAGCTCTTGACTACAATTTTTTTTTCCTTCTAAAAATCAAGATTTCCTTCTCCTCTGAATAGCTACCTAATAATCTGATTAATATATTAACTTTTGAGCAATACCCGGATGAACCCAATCATTTTATCCGATAAAAAAATCACAATCAGAACGATTAAAAAAGAAATATTTTTAAGACATATTAGTGAAACCAAACACGTAAAAGATAAAAAAAAAAATTAAACACACTTCTTGACTTCTATAGCAAAAAACTATAAACCTAATTATACCACTCATTAAGACTAGTTAATTGAAGCATGTAAAATATGGCCTCATTTGGTTTGCGGAAAGGAAAGAAAAGTAAATGAAAGGAAAGGAAATCAACTCCTTGTTCTTTTCATTTCCTTGTAAAATTACAATTTTCATCCATTTTCTTTTCGGTGTTTGGAGAGGACAAAAAATTAGAAGGAAAATTGAACTCCCTGTAGTGGGAAAGTGAATCCTTGGTTGGATGGGGGAACCAATTTTTCCTTATTTTTTTCCCTATGAGAATCATTTTCCTTTCCTCGTACTTTCCTTTGACATCCAACATAAGAAATAAATGATTTTCCTTTCCCGACCCTATAATTTCGCCAACCAAACGAGGCCTAAATTTATTACATGAAACAATCAACACCAAGTTCAAACATAGTAGTTTTGTCAAACAAAAGTAGATCTAAAAATCTTTAACCCTTGTAAAACTAATGGTTAAACATAAAGTTGAAAAAGGATAAATCTTTGAATTATATACGTTGAAAAATAGTGTCGAAATGATATAAAAAAAACTTTTCCAAGAAATGGAGATTTAAAAACCTTCTTTAAACATCAACAAAAAAAACAACTAAATATTCAATTCTTTCGTTTTCCAAGTGACTGGTCAACCAAAATCGACGAACATTCGATCTGATTGTAAAAAAGTTCAATATTTACTCGATTTCGATCAACCTGATAAAATAACTTAAAGAAAATTAAATAATCACTTGCCAAGACATCAAAATTATTCCAAAAGAAGTAAACTTTAACCGATATATCCAAGAATTATCACGAGAAAAAAGCATAAAGTTACGAAAATAACAATTTTTTGAAAGAATTAGAGGGAATGGAGAGATCTTTGACGGAATAGTTTTTAAACCAAAACAATACAAGTGGAGAGATATTTTAGATGTTTTGTATTTGTATGTAGACTCCATCAACTTAGAAAGTTACAACCGAACTCGAGTGGCTCTTGTGGTTACCAAGGAGAGGTATAAGACCCTGGCTCAGGGGCGGCCTTGGCCCAGGACAGGCCGGACGACGGCCCATGGCCCCCTGACGAAAGGGGACACCAACATGGAACTGTCTATAATAGAACTAGTATGTATCATGTGCCTTTTTTTAACAAAAGTATTGTGGTGTAGTGGTTATAATGCCAGACTTATATCTAAGAGGTCCTTGGTTCAAATCTTAACTAAAACAAAATTTTGTTTTATTTATAATTTTTTTCACATTATGTATGGGGGCCCATTTTGAAGTTTGTCTCGGACTCCGAATAGCTCAAGGCGGCTCTGCTCCTAAGCACTCTTGCTATTCAGAAAAAACATTCAAGCAGACATTGGCAATTTGGCATGCTTCATCCTGTGTAAATGTTATAAAGGGTTTTCGGCCCGTGGTCATCGATTGTAACCATTCTTTGATGAATTACCTTCTTCTGAAAAAAAGAAGATATATCATATGCTTTAGTCAAGGGTAGAAAACAAGGACGGCCCAGAGGAGGGGCAGACGGGCTTGGGCCCGGGGCCCAATGTCCAAGGGGCTCCATTTTTCTAATAATTGTACTAAAAATAAGTACTAAAACATAGTTTTTAAATATGTTGTCTTCTACAAAGCCCAGCCCACAACCTTTCGTTAAAGAATAAAAATGAGAAACAAATAGGGCACCGTAAAAAATAGGTTTGCTAGGGAATTGGAACAGCTAGAGAAGAAAAAAGTTCAGAAATTCATCTCGCCGCTTCGATTCTAGATGACGGCCAAAGTAAGTTTTTTATTTTGCTTATTTTAATTCTCTCTCTTTTTTTTTCTTTTTTTATATAATTGAACCACAAATTCTTTTTTTTTCTCTCTCTTCTCCTATACTTCTTTAAAATTTCGACGATGTCGGAGTCGGACTAAACGGCCATGGCGAAAAACAATGTATGTGGCCTCTGCTTGGCCTTGGTTAGTTTTGCTAATAAAATACATCTCTAGGCTGTGTTCAACAACTGTGGTTAGTTTTTGCACATAGACATTATTTTCAGCCAACATCAGTTGTTCTGGTTCATTATTTATACCGTAGCAAATTGTTTTAAAAGGAGACAAAAATAAAATTTTATCAAGTTTCTCTCATTTTCCAATTCTATCAGACCCTTTTATTTACTAACTGATGTAGCATCTGTGGTTCACTAGTTCTTTAGCAATTAGCACATTGCTAGTGAATTATTTTAGTTACTATGGGTACTCCTTTTTTATGGTGAACTTATGTTTAGCAATATTGAGGGAATTTTTTTAAGAACTTGTATAAGTTAATTCTAGAATTTCTAAGAAGTTTTTTTTTCCAAGAACACTGATATTTAATGTTTTTTTCCCAATATTATTTAACACTTTGATCTTATAGTCTACCAAATGTCTGTGTCACTCATTAGACCTACTTGAATGCTGTAATTTCTTTCATGTTCCAACATTATCATTTCTATCACTATTGTTTTGTCAGTATATGTCTCAAGGTCACTATCACTAAAAGTCTAAAACCTATTTTTGATACATCGTTCAATGTTCATATAGACATATATCACTGGAATATCATAATAAAACAAATTAGCAATTCTGGATATTCATAATGTGAAATGCTTCTATTTGATTACTTAGTATATAGGTGTAGAGCATTTATTTGGTGACAGTCTTGCTATAGTTTTGCTATAGTTTGATAATCTTGTTATGTTGAAAAAAAAGAAGGATAGTCTTGATAGTCCATGTGCAATGACATTATTAGATTTCTTGTGTCTAAGAGTCGTAATTGGACATTGGTGCTGCATTACAAAGACATTAGTAGGTTTCTTATGTCTAAGAGTTTTATTGATTTTGTAGAACATTCTGATGATATTGTGTTCAAACGTGATCAAGACGCTTGTACTTAAATTGTTAGGTTACCCTTTTCTCGAGGGGAGCGAGGTTTTAACGATACCCTAAATATAAATATGTTTGTGCTAATGAAACATTGTATCTTCAAAAAAAATGATATTATTTTCAACATATCTTTGAACAAGGGCATCATTCTAGATTTCGTCCTGGGCATTAAATTATTCCGGGCCGGCCTGCCTTGGCTGAGTGGCGGAAGGTCAGTAGATCAAGCCACGGGTGCAATGTAGCGTGAACAAAATTTCGTGCGTACCGTTGGACATCTCAGAAAAAACAAACAAACTTAGAAACTTACAATATATCAAGTTACAAAACTGAAATGGTTGGTATTTAGAGCATCTCCAACCCTATTGTCTTGTTAAGTGTTGTGAGTCTTAGGTGGCCTATGTGGCATGAGCCACAAGACAATGTCTTGTTTATGTGGCAAAATTATATCTCAAAAGACAATGAGATAGAAAAACTCTCTCCAATGCAAAAGTATTGAGGAGACAATAAAAAGTATTTTTTCCAACTTTCAAGGCAACTTTTAAGAACTACTCATTAGGGGTGCAACTCGGGCGGGCTAAACCCGAACCCGACCGGATATAAACCCGTTAATGGGTTGAGTTCGGGTTGAAGATATTCGGGTTCGGGCTTGGGCTCGGGTTAAAATATTTGAACCCGATCAAAAATCGGGTTGGGCTTGGGTTCATGTAGTGGGTAACCCGAAGAACCCGAAACCCGACATACATATAATATATATATATATATATATATATATATATATATATAGATATATATATATATAGATATTATATATATATATATAGTTTCATACTACTTAAATAAAAAGTTTAAACTATAATTTTTCACCGAACTCTTCAATTCCTTGTCCTAAATCTCATTTCAGTTTTATTTTGTAATGATTGAGGTTGATTGCTATTTGATTATGCATTTAATATTACTCTTGTTTAAAATTATTTCAAATATCATATTAGAGTCCGATAAACCCAATGGACCCGACCCAACCCGAGTCCAACCCGATCGTCCGGGCTTGGTCTTGGGCTTCATATGTGAACCCGAAGTCGGGTCGGGCTTGGGCTTGGGCTAGGCTTATGATCTATCGGGTTGGGCTCGGGTTGACCTCAAACCCGACCCAACCGCCGAGTTGCACCCCTACTACTCATCATCTTTCTTTAAGACAACTTCCATCAGAAGAAGAGAAGAAGGTCAGTTCCTCTCTCCTCTCTCACTATGTACTATCGCCATCATCAAAACTACGACTACAATCAAAACGACGCCCATCGTCGTCTTCGTCATCATCTTCATCGGCATCATCCTTATCAAAACCCTAGCTATTATCATCAAAACCCTAGCTATTATGATCAGAACCCTAGCTATCATCGCCATCAAAACCCTAGATATTATCGTGATCAAAACTACGCCTATCATCATCAAAACCCTAGCTATTATCATGATCAAAACTACGCCTATCTTCATCAAAACCTAGCTATTATCATTGTCCTTATCAGAATCGCCATCAAAACCCCTCTTATGATCAGATTCCCCATCATCATCAGCGGCGGCGGCAGCAACATTTCTATGATCAAAATCTCGCTTATTATCATCATCAGCAGCAGCATCGCAATCGCTTCTATGATCAAAATCTCTCTAACAATCATCATCAGCAGCAGCAAAACCATCGAAATCGCTTCTGTTCTCAAAATCTCTCTTACTATTCTCATCATCAAATTGAAGCGCCAAATTGTGCTGCCTCCAATCCCACCAGGAGGCTTCTTGTTGCCAAAGTAAAGCCAAAGCCAAAGCCACCGGTGGTCATCGACTTCCCGGCCGATGTCCTGATCCTGATACTTGCCAGGCTCCCCGTGAAGACCCTTCAAAAATTCAGATGTGTATGCAAGTCCTGGAACTCACTGATACAACAAGACCATCACTTCTCTCTCTGCACCAACTGCACCTCAACGACAAGAAGAGACCGCCCCCTTATAACTTTGAATTGCAGTTTCCGAACCCCCGATAGCGAAGGATTGGACTTCGTCCTGAATTATTCCTCCTCCTCTTCAGATACAACGCCTTACAAGTTCAATTTCACTCGATTCCAACAAGATCCACCATACTTCATCACAAACTCCTGCAACGGCTTGCTCGGCGTCTACAGTAGTCACAACAGCTTTCATAGTAAACCCCACTATCAGAAAACTGAGACCCCTCCCCACGACCGGTGCCACTCCAGGTTCGCTTGCGCAAGCTGCTCTTGGTTTTGATGCGTCGACCGGGGTGCACAAGGTGCTCCGAATGTTTGACCGTGAATATGAGGGCTTCATGCCAGTCAGATTCGGATGTGAGGTGTATTACCTAGGCGGAAGCGGCGGTTGGAAGCTGATCGATGATCCTCCTGTCCTACCCTCCTGTGTCTCCTTGCCTGTTGTAGTCGACGGAGCCATGATTTGGGCATCCGAGACAGTATTATGTAAAAAGCATCTGGAGGTCGTCGCTCTCTTTCGATCTCAGAGAAGAGAAATTCAGTGTCATTATGCATCCAGAGGGAAGCTCAAGATCTACAACGCATCCCATATCGCATGTTTTCGCCTCAGAAGGATGCCTGTGTGTCGCGGACGAGAATACAATTCCCGTAACTTCAGCGCATGTGAACATATGGCTTCTGATGAAGGATGACAAGAAGAACAGCTCCAAATGGGTGAAACAATATGTCATCGATTTGACGTATGTGCTTAAACGGATAGGACTTTTTTGTACAGCACAACCACTGACAACTGACCACAATGGGAGGATCGTGATATCCTGGGGACAAGGAAGGAAAGATTACTACGATCCTCGGACAGGAAGCTTCGACAAGCATGAGCTAGATGCTCGTGTCGATGTCGAGCACGTAACTCCTTACACTGAAAGCATGGTCTGGCCATGGCCGAGGCTTTCTGGAGCTCAGTAGTGAAATTCTCAAACTACTTAAATTAGTGTCAAACATTTCAAATGATTGTATTCTTCTTTCTTCTATGTGACAGTGCAACTGCTAAACTATATTTGTAGTGAATTTTCCTTTTCCGTTTCTCTGTTTCGCTATCTATTCCATAGATTTTACAATTACTTGCAGTGAACTCCGATTTGGCAGTGGAGATTGGTGTTTTTCATTCCGTTAATTTGAATGCTAGTTTGGTTTTGCTTCGGATAGATGATCATCTTTTGACAATTTGACGGTTGAATTGAATAGGCTACAATTTTTGTAATAGATTGTGTTGTTCGACGATTTGACGGTTGAATTGGATAGGCTACAATTTTGTAGTAGATGATCATCTTTTGACAATTTGACGGGATGTACTTTTGGTTTATGTTTCTAATTTGGAGATCGATTTCTAGGGTTTTGGTTATTGATCTCAAATGCTAATAGATCAATGGACATCTGCTTGTAAAATTTACTTGAGTAGATTAATTAGGATGGTAGGGTTCTGGAATTTAATTGTTGAATTGTAGTGAAGGATGATAGGGTTGTAGATAGGCATTGCATTTTAGTGAAAGAGAAGATAGTGGTGTAGATTGTAGGCCGTTGGAAGTTCAAGGAAACTAAAATGCACAGATGGGATATCAACATCAGGTATCATAATGAGGATTCTTAAGGACTATAATGAGTATGTTATGCGCAATTCCTGTTGTAGATTAAAGCCATTGGAGAGTTCAAGGACCTCGGAGTGAGCTATGTGAAGGTATGATTTACAAGTGGAATTTTGCTTGTGTCTAATATCCATCTTTGACCTATTTATTTTGGAAGAACTCATCATTATCTCTGATCTTTCTTATCAGGAGAAGCAATTGAGGTGAATATGGGCATAACAAAGTTTCGTGAGAAAGTGAAGAGCATCAGGAAAAGGTGAGTTAGAAAATCTGAATAAACCTTTATTGAGCTTGTTTTCTTTAGTGGATGCAAAATTAGTATTTTAACCTAGCCTAGCATGGGAAAGAAATATGAAAAGAATGGTCATTAGGAAAGAAATAAGTCACGGTAAAACCTTTTTCTTTTAATAGTTTTTGGGGACAAAAGAAGACTGAAGGTGCGAAATGATAGCGCTCGTCCTTTATGCCAATTTATTACGAATTAGTCAACCTGTTTATCAATTTGATGACAGTTGTCAACATTGATTCATCTTTTTGGTTACCCATGTGGAATGACCACATCTGTGAACATGAATATTCCAACTGGTAGGACATTGAACAAATAAATTAACTTCGGTCAACCAAAGGGCATCTGCTAGGGTGACATTAATAACAAGAAAAGAAACTTTGGATCTAGGCAATAATGTTTTGGTTGTTACTATCAATAGAGAAGTGGCCCTTAATAAAGCTTAGATGTGAAAAAGGGACTATTTTAACAGATCTCAGGATTAAAATAAATTGTTATGTATGTTCCCCACTAGAGTATGATGAGGAAAAGGACTGAAGACTGAATTGTCTATATATGTGTTTTTGGACAAACCGATTTTTAGGCGATCACTGAAGTGCATACTTTTCTCTGATTTTAGTCCGTGATAAAACCCATAATCCTCCCTTCTATCATGTGGTAATTTCTAGGTAATATGATCATGCAGCATTTTGAGCACTGAATTTTGTCCTGCTAGTGATATCTATGGCGCAAGGAATGGGATTTTTCAAATGCAAAACACCGAAATAGCAACGGTTGTGTCCAAATCAAGCCACATAATTTTTTTTATGTGTCTTAAGGTTGTACAGGGATCAAGCAGTGAAGGTTAAGCGTTGGCACTGCACATACTCTACCGATTGTAAAGTTAGAGTCTAAATCATACACCACATTCTTGCATTAGGCTTTGATGACCTGTACTTCAAAAACAACTGGCATCGCGTAATCTAGCTAATCAACTCAAATTGTTTTTTACAAGTTATATGTATCTTACCCTAATCATGGCTATAACCTCTAAAAAAAGTGAAGAAATTAATAACTTTACAGTTTGTCCTTTTTCCCATGTAGGATTGTTACAGCTTGAAATTATACGTAATCAAATTTGATGTATGAAATTTGTGTGATATCCTTATCTATGCTGTAAATAATACATCCTTAAAAATGTCTATACTTGAACAAAGTAGAAGAATGCCAAAATTGGAAAATTGTATACTAAACCTTATGAACTTTCGAGTATATTTTATGCATATTCTGAAATCCTGCAGGTAAGGGAACCAATTATTAAAAATTAAACTGAAAAGAAGCAATCTAATGGCCTTCTGAATATCTTTATTATAAATAAATTAATTTTTTTTATTTATGATTATCTCTTAGATTTGGAAGAACAGATTTTTCATTTTATATTTGTTGCATATATGCATTTGCCAGAGTCATCAACCTCTTAAGTCAAAGATCATTTCTTCATTAGTTTACCATATTTTCTAATCATATTACCGTCTGCAATATTGTCCCTTAATATTCTCAAACCTAGAAAGCTACAAACCTCAGATTTGCATGTATTTAAGGTTTGAGAACTTTGTTTGAGAACATATTATGCTACAAGGTTTTTAAGCTTCAAAGGGTTATGGAGACGTCCTGCTATAGTTAATTGCTTACTTATGTGGGTGATTACTCATAATATGTTGAGCTTTTATTAGATCTTGGATTGTGCTATATGAGTCTAAACATGCATCGTGCTAACAAAGTATTTGCTAGAAAATATAAATCTTAAATTATAGGAAATGTGTTTAGATGGGCTCTTTTAGGGTATACAAATGCACCACAGTTAGTGGCTATATAAAATTGCTGGAGCAAATGTAAATAAGGTTTATAGTCAAATAGTAGTATATATGTGGAATTGTTAGTGGAAAACAAATTGTGACCGGGTTTGCTATGTAATAGATATTCATTTGGAGGGCATATTATCGAATACTTTGCAGTTTATAGACTTAGAGTGGCAGCTTCCATCAATAATTCTTCGCCCTTCTTTCCTCTTTTTGTTGAAAAGGAAATTAGGGAGTAGGTACTACAAACGGTAGGAGCAGTTTCTCTCATTGAGATAGTAGAAGAGATTTGTGACAGCATTAATTGTAACACAAGTTCTGATAATAATATATGCCTTTTGTGAGTGCAGAAGGGTGTAGTTGGAAGCAATTTAGGTTTGGACGAGATAATGAAATAACTACCATTTACACCATGTTAAGAACAATTATATTTGTATATTTCCAAAAAAATTGTGTATATGTTCTAATCTGTATATATTGTTATGGTAAGCTTGATTGTTTTAATGGACCTGTGCAGCTTCATACAGTAGCGAAGACAACAGAGATGCATCGAAATGAGTGGATTGAGAATGCGCGGATTGCTGGGTTGCAGGATTTCTTGCGAAGTTTGAGGAACATTGTCACATCATGGTGAGTTGCTAGGATTCAATTTAGTAGTAAGACAGTTCAAAAGTTGTTTGACTTGCGAATTTGAAAGCAACACCTATATTTGCTGGGGACAAGATTTCTCGTTTCTTTTTTTGCCTTTTAGTTTGGAGTCATTGGAGTCAGGTTTTGAATTCCTTAATTTTTTATAGCTCTGGAGAGTGTGAGAAAATTCACTAAAATTCTTTTTCCGAGATCTAGCTTAGGCTTAATGGGCATTTTTTCCTTCTTTGACAGAAAATTGCTATTAAAGACCGGATTCAGGAGAAATTGAGGCGTCAGTCACCCAAAGCACTAAATGGGTGCATGTTGCAACATCCAGTAGCCTCATGAGGCCTTTTTCGGAGAGCAATCCTACGTATAGGGCTACAGAGCATGTAAGCTTTTGGTAGCGTGCTGGTTTTTCTCGGTTCCTGTAATCTGCTTGTGTGAGATCATGTTTATGTGCTGATTGGCAGTGCATCTCCTTATTGATTCCTCAGCCTTCTTCGCGTTGCATCTGCAACCGCTGTTCCCATCTTTTTGACTGTAGAGTTGTAACAGAGCCTGCCAATGCAGCTGGAATATTCCAATTAGTGTTATATTACATACTCGATGAACTTAAGGAGCCGTTTGGTACGCGGAAAAAAAAATTATGCCCGGAAAAATTTGGGATGGGAAAACAATTCCCATGTTTGGTTTACCCTATTCAAATTTATGCCTAGGAATTAAGAATGCCAGGGTAAATTGTTTACCCATGAAATGTAGGAAACCTATTCCCAAGCAAATAGGTGGGTATATTTTTTTTTCACCTGGGAATAAAATCAGCCAAAACTTAAACCTATTTACCAGTTTGCCACTGATTTTTTTTTTTAAAAAACCCGATCATTTCTCTCTCTCTCGACACTCTTTCTCTCTCTCTCTCTCTCTCTCTCTCTCGACTCTCTCTCTCTCTCGGAACTCTGGAGAAAGAGAGCGCACGCTCTCTCTATCGCTCGGATCTCTCCCTCGCTCGGATCTCTCCCCCTCTCTCTCACGCTCTCATCTAGGTATGGATTTCTATTTATTCAATTTTTTTGGTTTTTTTTTTTTGGGTTTTTGGGTTAAATTTCTGTTAATTTTTTATGATGTTTTGGTTGCTTAGGTTTTGATTTGGTGATTAGGTTTTGATTTGAGATTTGGGTATTTTTTTAGGGATTCGGGAGAGAAATTTTGGAGAATTTATTTTGGGTATTTTTTGATATGGATAATATGTGGAAGGAATTTGTGTAAATAGGATAATTTGTTAGGAGCAAATCTCTGTTAATTTGTGTAAATATGGATAATTTGGAGAATTTATTTTGGGTATTTTTTGATATGGATAATCTGTGGAAGGAATTTGTGTAAATATGGATAATTTAGGAGCAAATCTCTGTTAATTTATCATACGTAAATATGGATAATTTGTTAGGAGCAAATCTCTGTTAATTTGTGTAAATATGGATAATTTTGAATATGATCTCAACAATTATATGAAGTGCTCAAGTAAATCTAACAAGTTTAGTTAACAAAAGATTTATTATATATTTTGTTGGTTTAGGTTAAATAATATGTTATTAATATGTTGTTTTTTTCAATGTCAGAAAATGGACCGACTTTCTTTGACAAAAGATAGAAGGGTACTCATCTATTTGATAATTCAACTGGATATGATGGATCGGTTGTTGTTACTGATGACTATGATATTTATTATGATAATTTTAGAGCTAAAAGCTACAAGAAAGAGAAAATGGGAGGATGCTTACAAGAGGCATATAGTGAGACATGTCAACTTAAATAGAATAGTGTTTGAAAATGATCGATTGTGCATTGAGAACATCCGTATGGATCGAAGGACTTTCCACAATTTATGCCATATGGTTAGGGAGACCGGTCGACTAGAACCAACTAAGAAAATGACAATAGAAGAACAATTAGCTATCTTCTTGCATATTTGGCACATGACGTTAAGAATAGAATAATACAGAGACAACTCATGAGGTCGGGAGAGACTGTAAGCAGAGTTGTTAACAAAGTGTTGCTCTCTTTGTTACGATGTCAAGCACTTTTGTTAAAGCGGCCAGAGCCAATCCTGAAAATAGCACGGATGATCATTGAAAATATTTCAAGGTAATGTAATTGTACACTTGTAATTTCTTTATTTTGATTTTCTTAGGGTTGTAGTAAATAACTGACTAGTTATTTAAATTGTTAAGAATTGTCTTGGTGTCCTTGATGGGACTTATATCAAGGTCAATGTGCAAGAGGGTGATATACCTAGGTACCGTACAAGAAAAAATGAAATTGCGACAAATGTCTTGGGAGTTTGCTCTCCAGACATGCAATTTATTTATGTACTACCTGGATGGGAGGGTTCCACAGCTGATTCTAGGGTTCTCAGAGATGCTATTTCTAGGAGAAACGGGTTGGTGGTCCCTCGAGGTAAATTCTCTTATTGATATAGGTTGGTTGGTGATGAACTTTCAAAGTTTTAGCACTCACTTTTTTTTTTGTTTAATCGTAGGTTATTACTATTTATGTGATGCTAGGTATAGCAACAGTGAAGGATTTTTGACACCTTATAGAGGTGAGAGGTATCACTTGAAGACGTAGGGGACAGATCACTTGCCTGAAACACCTAGAGAATATTTCAACATGAGACATTCTCGTGCTAGGAATGTGATAGAGAGAGCATTTGGTATGTTGAAAGGAAGATGGGCAATCCTTAGGAGCAAATCATATTATCCTGTCAAGACTCAATGTAGGATAATCATTGCTTGTTGTCTTCTACATAACCACATTCGACAACAAATGGCCGTTGACCCATATGAAGAGGAAGAAGAACAAGTTGATGTTCCAGAACGGTTGGAGGGGGAGAGGATTAGATTTGTCGAGAGTTCAAATGCTTGGAGTGCATGGAGGGATAACTTAGCACAAGAGCTTTTTAATAGTTGGAATGGAATTTGATTTTTTTTTTTCGTGTTTCTCTTTGAAATGCGAATGCTGTGAAATGATTGTAGTTTTATCAATTTTGGATATTAATCTCTGTGAGATACTTGAAATTATGATACTTGATGAGTGCTAAAGATACTTGAAATTATGATAGCTAATGTGGCATGATTTGAACAGAATCTGAAAAATCTGGGTGTCATTGAATAAATTGTGCCTGAGAATTATTTATTGAGACTCTTTCCATGAGAATGTAGTTTCCAGGAACTATGAACTCTCCCATGATCAGCATCCGAGTTATCAAATAGATGAGAAATTATGACTAATGAACTAATGAACTCTCCCATGATCAACATCTATTTATTATATATATTTTTTTTAGGAACTATGAACTCTCCCATACCAAATGCTCAGATTTGATACCTGTTGATTGATAATGTTTGCCATTTTGTTTTTTCCTGTAAATTCAGATATCATCTATATTCATCTATATTATTTTTTCCTGTAAAAGCTATCATCTATATTCCCCACTGCAGTAGAAAGGAGCTATTTTGGAATTTTAACTTAGTTTCTGAGTGAAGAGCGGTGAAAAGGTGCTATTTTTGGAAATTTTGACATAGTTTCTGAGTGAAAAGTAGTGAAGAAGAAGGTATTTGTTCTTTAGGAACTACATGAAGCTGTTGGTTTCAACATGTCTTGGTTTTTATTGATTTAGTTTTTTATTGTTTATAAAAAAAACTCTTTAGGACACTCTTGCAGAGTAATATCAGATTTGATACTTTGAATCCATTGTTTGGTCTTGAACTTCTGTTCTTATTTTTTGGTCTTGAGTCCATTCTTTGGTCTTGAGTTCAGGTATGTATCAGAACAGGTTTGCTTTGTGAGTCAATTGGCCATGGTCATGGTCATGGTCATTGGTTTTGGAGGGATTAGCTTCAGTTAATGGTTAATCTGCAGATGAACCTGGGACTATTTCTAGTTGATATACATGTTTCATCTGTTTTAGTTATAAGAATTTCTTTCCATTATCTAGCTCCTTGCCACCTGCAGGATTGTGTGTATTGGTACTTAGTCCATTTCTTGCTGAAAGTACTGGGCTAGTCCCTGTTAGATGAACATTCATGCATAATATAATTTGGATTGATAGGCTACTTCCATGCTCAATCAAATTGATGTTGATCTGAGAAATTATGTGTTGTCTTTATTACTTCATTGTTACCTTCTTTAGTAGATTTCTTTCTTCTGCAGCTTTGCTTTCAAACCAACCATGTAGGCTCAGTTCAAGAACAATCTGAACAACAGCAAGCTGGTATACGTTATATTGCAAGCCATATCACTGGGTTCCTACCAAATTTACTGTTGTTGAACACTTCCTTTTAATGGACTAGTCATTGTTCCTGGGTTCGATATGCTCTGAGCCTTTCAGTACTGCCATATCACTCGACCATTCTCTGTGTGAAATTTGTATTAGCCATTAAAATGATTTTGTTCTGACTCACATGAGTTGATTTGTTCTGACTCACATGAGTTGGTTCTTCATTTTTTTTTTTTTTTTTTTTTGGAATGCTAGTGATATGGTCTCTTTTTTCCATTCTTTTTGTGAAGATGGCTAGTTCTAAGCATCACTGGACAACGATTGAGGATGCTAAACTTGTTGAGTGTCTCATAGACTTAGCAAGTGATGGAAAGTGGAAGGCTGACAATGGCACTTTTAGGGCTGGATATGCTAAGCAGTTGCAAGTTTGGTGCATGAGAAACTGCCTGGTTGTTCACTACAAGCTTCACCCCACATAGAATCAAGAGTGAAGCATATGAAAAAACAATATTGTGCTATTGCGGAGATGTTGGGACCCAATGCCAGTGGGTTTGGATGGAATGACGAACTGAAAGTGTAGTGTGTGACAAAGATGTTTTCCAAGATTGGGTGAAGGTATGCTTTTTTCTTTATATATCATCTATTTTTTTACACAAAATTACTAGTTTATTGGATGTGTTTCAATGTGAGATTGATACTCTACCTGTAACTTTGTAGACAGGTAACTTTGTTCTTATATGATCTGTTTTTTCTTATTTGATCTGTTTCAATGTGAGATTGATACTCTACCTGTAATTTTGTATTTGCTATAGATTAAATTATGCTTTACTTGATGAGTTCTTTTCTTCATGAGTAGACATAGCAAATATGTTAATTTCCAGCAGTTAGTTTTCATAGCCATTCAAATGCTTTCAGCAGTTATTTTTTTGAATACCTCTCTCTCACTTGATTCTGCAGTTAATTTCCAGCAGTTAATGTTCTTTTAGCTGCTTCACAATGTTTACATGAATTTAACTTGAGTCTAGCATATGAAAAAAAATGGCTTTCAAGACCCATGAATGGACTCCTGCCAGGGGTCCTCCTCCATTGTAGATGTGTTTTAAAAAAAGAAGAAGAGAGCCTGTGGAGACTTTAGAATTAGTGTTGGGATATAAATAGCAGCTGGTGGCTCTGTGAAGTGGAGAAACAAATCCTTCTGAATAAACTATAGGACCTGCTCTTTTCATGTTGCTCTTTTGGTTTTTGGACTGGCTCTGGCTTGTACCAGTTTTCTTTCTTGGTTTATATCAAAAATGGGAATGCCACCTTTTTCCTTCTTTACTGAGAAATGCATGTGCTGCCCTTGATAGCATACTTGGGAACCTATTGTATGATCTTGGTTTATAGTTCCAATTTACTCAATATAGTTAATTCATCCTCATCATATGCATATTGTCTTTTTAATGTTTTGCATAGCCATCCTACTGCGAAGGGTTTGAGGAACAAGCCATTTCCATACTATGATGATTTGGGTGCTATATTTGGTAAGGATAGGGCAAGGGGTGAAGCAGCTGAGGGCCCGACCGATGCTATTGAAGCAATGGAGGAGGAGGAGGCAACAAATGAGGTGGTGGCAACAAATGAGGTGGTTCATGGTTTGGATGACATCCAGGAAAATGCGGATATTGATGAGAATATGAGTCATTCACATGTACCTACTGGAGATGCTTCTAGTAGTGGTAGGAGGACGAGGAAAAGGACTAAGACAACTGAAAGTACTACCCT
Source organism: Iris pallida (assembly GCA_029216955.1). Taxonomy (NCBI): domain Eukaryota; kingdom Viridiplantae; phylum Streptophyta; class Magnoliopsida; order Asparagales; family Iridaceae; genus Iris; species Iris pallida. The sequence continues at coordinate 52,293 of JANAVB010033086.1, read as the reverse complement.
TGAAAGTCTTGTCGATGTAATGAAGGACATGGGTAAGTTGTATGGAGAAACATCTGCAAATGTGGCAAAAATTGTCAAATGTTTTGAGATAGAAGCGGAGTGGGGTTCAAGGAGACTCAACGTATTTGAGGAAGTATCCAAGGTAGAGGGGTTTAGCGATGCCGACATGCTAAGGGCGGGAGAGATATTGAGCAGGGATGCAGTTAGGGCCAATTACTTCTTCACATTGCCTTATGGATTGAGGAAGCTCTACCTCCAGGGTTTACTTAGTAGTAATAATTGAGAGTAGTTCATTTATATCCTCTTGTTGGTTAGCTATGTGTGGATCTTTATGCTACTTATTTGTTTGTATGAATTGTCTCACGTTGTTTTGGTTTGTATCCACCTGAATTTGTAGACTAATTTGTGAATTGTAGCTGCACAAGCCATACAATGGAACTTCAATCTTTCCTACTTGGTACCTTTGTTTATTGCACAATCTCCTTGGTTCATGCATTTACTTGTAGGTTATTTTGGATCTGTTGCTCTTGTCCTTGTTGGATATTGCTTTTTTAAGTTTTAGTTTGCTATTTATTGGCCTTTGGAACAATAGCTGCACTTGATTGTTTGTTTGCTACCATCCAGTATTAGCTATTTATTGGCCTTTGGAACAATAGTTGTACTTTGAAAATATTTTGAGTATGTGTTTTAATTTATTAGACTTTGACAATTTTACCTGCAATATTTTTATTTTTTTATTGGGTAGATACGAAAAAAAATTGTCACCGCTATAACATTTTTTTATATTTAAATATCTTTCCATGTGAGTTTGAGGAATAATATATTTCTAGGAATTTATTTATGGTACCAAACGCATGTATTATATATACCCGGGAATAAATTATATATACCCGGGAATATTATATTATGTGCCAAACGTGGTAATAAAGAATATCCGGGAATATGATGCCTTGGAATAAAATTCCTTGGAATATAGAATTCCTGGGTATTTAGTATTCCGCGTACAAAACGGCTCCTAAAGGAAAACTGGTATTATTTTATTTACATGAGAATGTCCTAGGAATTATGTGAATGCTTTATTTGTGTCACGTCCCAGAACCAGAATACTGGAGAGCGGGGGAATGACTCAGCCAGCTACGTATTACGGGTAGATGAATACCGTATAATACGATCAATGCTGTCTAACCAGATGAGGGGGTGCATACTACATAAAAGTCTCACTATGGTCATTTCGCATCTATTGTCTCAATCAATCAATTAAGAAACAGTAATAAAGAACATGTAAGATAAAGCAGTAAGGCGTCCCAAACGCTCAGTCAAAATGTTCTGAAAATCTGGCTTTACAAAACATAGCCAGATGGTATACACAATTGTTATCAGCTGCAGTCTGACTTGGTTACAATCATGCAAAAGTAAGTACAAGACGATCCGACCAACATGTCGGTGCCAAACGGCTAAGTATAAAGTAAATGACAAAACGAGCGGTGAAGTAAGGAAACCCACTCGAGTCCTCCTGCGATTATCCCTCTAGTATTGACCATCTTGGAGGTAGAAGTAAGCTGGATCCTCGGGGACTGGCTCTAAATCTGGCCATGCAAAACCAGAGAGGTTAGACCTCTAATAGCAAGTACCACAAGGGAGCACGATATGAAGGATTAAACCAGTAAGTAAGAGGATGTAATAATAGATCTCTGCTTTCCACTAGGATTCACATAACATCACGACACTTCGAACCAACCTCCCAACCAAACAAGGACAGAAGTTGGCCCGTCATGTCCTGACATTCTGATCATCTCAGTTAGGCAACAGAGTAGATACAGTACACAAACAAATCATCTTGAACGGCCAATCAATTCCTACGGCTTGCTATTGTGAGTCCCAAGTTATCCTGGAATTATACAAGTGGGATTCCTCAGTTCTTACTATGTACGAGCAAGGCTAGTCTATCCAGTCAATCAATTGCGCCAATCATGTAGTTAGACGAGTCCCAGCGGGACGCCCGCCGTTATAGCATGTACAATAATATAAGCAGATACCGTTCCCTGCCCGTGTGACAGATTTACAGTATCTGTGGGAACCAGCCGGCCTGTCGGGCACTTAATAGTCCCCAAGAGGGCTGCCATGTAAGAACTCGGGAATCCATTCTCTCCATGCCATCGTTATTTTATTTGACTTAATGGTCTCTACGTTGAGTGAAGTTCCATGCCGTGGATCATGGTCATTCAATGAGTACTTTCGTACGGGGTACGATATGCGTAACTCTACAACGATACCCGTGCGGCTAGGTTGTAGGTCTTACATAGCGTGATGCAACAATCAAATCTGACCACGGGGTAATCATGCCTTGACCATAAAGTACACATGCTATTTTTTGTAAGATAAATAAATAAATAAATAAATAAATAAATAATATGAAGTCTGCATGTGCCTGTATGCCAATATTCGGGATCGGCTAATCGAGTACAATAGTTCATTATATGAACGTGTCTCATTCATTCATTTCAATAAGACGACTAGCCAGTCTCTTAGTTCCAACTAGGAACGCATGATCAATTTAGTCAAGATAACCATTATTATCAATGGTGTCAAGGCATAAAAGTCAATTATCATTAAATGGGGTCGAGTCTATAACTCTCAAGGTCAAGTTTCAGTCTTACTGGGTATCCATCAATCAATCAAGACACTAAGCACTAATACACAACCATCTGTATTAAAATACCAACATGCTAAGATTATCGGGTTCATGCAAAAGGCATAAGGATATAATAGGAGAATTATCATGCCATCATTAACTGAATAGGTTGTAGAACAAATAAAAACACCCAGGTCAGGAAGTCACGCCAACAAGTCTATGCTAAGGCCAAAAGTCACGCAAGAAGTCTATGCTAAGACCAACAAGTCACGCTAAGTTTAGCATGAAGGAGTGAGCGTGAAAAGTGATACACGCTGGCAAGCGTGAGCGTAAAAAGTCACGCACGCAAGCACAGCGTGAGCGTGACTAAAAATACACGCACGCTCATGAGAACGTGAGCGTGACTGAAAATACACGCACGCTCATGAGAACGTGAGCGTGACTGAAAATACACGCACGCTCATGAGAACGTGAGCGTGACTGAAAATACACGCTAACATGTAAGGACATGAGCGTGTCTCAAAATCCACGCAGCCACGTAGAGACGTGTGCGTGACTGAGCCTTCGTCCCAAGCCAGAAAATGAAGTTCCCAGCCAGAAAACACGCTAAGTTGGGAGATCAAAACCCATGAATAACTGAAATACAACAACTTAGATATAGAGAAAACAAGCCATATAAATCGAAAATGCCAAGAACTAAACTCTCTCAGGATCATGAGAGGAAGAGTAATGATCCATAAAAATGGATGAAGGAGAAGCAAGATTTGCACTTGCCTACTGCTACTGCTGGTGGGTGGAGAGAGTGATGAGAGGAAGAAGAAGAAGTAATGGTGAGAATGAGTAATGAGGAGAGAGAATGGAGAGGGGAGCTTTAAATAGCAAAGGGGGTGGTAGGTGGGAGCTAATGGGCCGGGTTTGTGGGGGTCATCCAAGGCCAACCCGAAAGTGAGACTAAAGCAGGAAATAAAATACAGGTAACAAAATTGCAGGAAATAAAATTGCAGGAAATAAAATGCAGACAATTAAAATTGCAGAAAAATTAATTAACATGAAAATTAAAGAGCAGATAATTAACATGAACTTATAGGAATTTAAATACAGAATAATACATGATAAATACTAAATAAATATACATAATTGTACATGTATAAAAATATGCATTCCAGGAACGGGAAGTGACATCTCTACCCACCTTAGAAAAATTCCGTCCTCGGAATTTCAAATCCAAGCAGGTAGAAATATCGGAGCTAAACTAATACAAGCAATTCTAGTGAGCAAGCAATCATTTTACCATATCAAAAGCAAGTACTATATATGTAAATTCATCAATCTACGATATCAAGTAGCTCTATCGATAAAGCGACAAGCATGAAGAATCAGGACAATCAAGGTATACAGAAAGAGATATACCTTGTGAGTCAAACAGGTGTGGATACCGTGATCGGATATCATCCTCACGTTCCCACGTTGACTCTCCCAAGGAGTGATGACCCCAAGCAACACGAACAAGACTAATTGTTCTGTTCTTGAGTATCTTCTCTCTTCGGTCCAAAATGGACACAGGCTGTTCCTCGTAAGACAGGTTGGTACCAACAACCAGCTCAGAATGATCGAGGATATGGCTTGGGTCCGATACATACCTACATAATTGAGATACATAAAACACGTCATGCACCTCTCGTAACGAAGGTGGGAGGGATAAACGATAAGCAACATCGCCTATCCGATCAAGGATAACAAATGGGCCCACGTACCGCGGACTCAATTTCCCGCGAACGCCAAATCTAATGACCCCACGAGTAGGTGAGATCCGCAAGAATACGTGGTCCCCAACATAGAACTCTAACGGCCTACGATGCTGGTCCGCCCAATGACGATGCCGATCCTGCGCAACTCGAAGTCGCTCTCTAATTCTCTTAACCACTTCAACCGTCTGAACAATCATTTCTGGGCCTAACATCTTCCTCTCCCCAATATCATCCCATGCAAGCGGCGACCTGCACTTCTTACCATATAGTGCTTCGAATGGCGCCATCTGGATACTGGCTTGATAACTATTGTTGTATGAGAACTCGACCAAGTGCAGGTGACTCTCCCAAGACCCTCCAAAATCCAAAGTGCAAGCTCGCAACATGTCTTCTAAAGTCTAAATCGTTCTTTCTGATTGTCCATCCGTCTGCGGATGGTAGGCCGTGCTAAATCTTAATTTGGTACCCAGACTATGATGTAAGCTCTTCCAGAAATGTGATGTAAAGCGGGTATCCCGATCCGACACAATACTGACAGGGACTCCATGCTGCCTGACTATCTGTTGCATATATAACTCCGCCAACTTTTCTGTAGATTGCCCTACTCTGAAAGGAAAAAAGTGCGCTACCTTCGTAAGTCGGTCCACTATCACCCAAATAGCATCCTTACCACTTGGTGATCTCGGTAAACCGGTTACAAAGTCCATTGCAATATGCTCCCATTTCCATTCTGGAATAGGAAGCGGTTGCAATAACCCAGCTGGCCTCTGTTGTTCTGCCTTTACTTGCTGACATACCAAGCAACGGGAAACAAATCTAGCTATCTTCCTCTTCATCCCGTTCCACCAGAAATGCTGCTTGATATCTTGGTACATCTTGGTCCCTCCAGGGTGAATAGAATACTGAGAACTGTGAGCTTCTGCCATAACCTCCTGTCTGATATCTCCACTAGGCACACATAGACGTGATCCAAACCTAAGTGTACCATCTTCATGAATTCTCATCTCCTTCCTGAGTCCCGACTCACATTCTGCCCTAAGCTTCTGAATCCTTGGGTCTTGTGCCTGAGCTGCCTTGATCCTGCCTACCAAGTCGGATTAAACTTGCAGACTGGTTAGGACTTCTACATCACTAGGAAGTATAACTTCGATGCCCATCTCCTGAAGGTCTTCTAAAATGTGCTTCTGTGTTGTCAACATAAATGCGCCGCCTCTTCTGCTAAGAGCGTCTGCTACTACATTAGCCTTGCCTGGATGATACTGAAGCTCCACGTCATAATCCTTAATCAACTCCAACCATCTTCTCTGCCTCATGTTCAGCTCCTTCTGAGTAAAGATGTACTTCAGACTTTTATGATCTGTGTACATCTCCACTCGGCCACCATATAAGTAATGCCTCCATAGCTTCAGAGCAAACACTACTGCCGCTAACTCCAAATCATGAGTTGGGTAATTCTTCTCGTGGTTCCGAAGCTGCCTAGATGCATATGCTATCACCTTCCCATGCTGCATAAGGACACATCCAAGTCCTTTACCTGACGCATCACAATATACTGTAAAACCTCCGGGTCCAACTGGCAATGTAAGAATAGGTGCTGATATCAACTTCTGCTTCAAAGTCTCGAATGATGCCTGATATTCTGCTGACCAAACAAATGGTACATCCTTCCGGGTCAAGCGGGTCATGGGTGCTGAAAGCCTTGCAAAGTCTGACACAAACCTTCTGTAATATCCTGCCAATCCCAAGAAGCTTCGCACATCTGCTACGGTCTTGGGTACTGGCCAACTTTCTACTGCTTCTATCTTCTTGGGATCTACTGCTACTCCAGCTCCTGATATGATGTGACCCAAAAATGAAATGTGATCCGACCAAAACTCACACTTGCTGAGCTTGGCATACAACTGGTTCTCTCTCAGAACCTGTAACACTTTCCTGAGGTGGTCTTCATGCTCCTCTTCACTAGCAGAGTATACGAGAATGTCGTCAAGAAACACAACGACAAACTGGTCTAAATATGGCATAAAGATACGATTCATCAAATCCATGAATATCGCTGGAGCATTGGTCAAACCAAACGGCATTACTAAGAACTCATAATGCCCATACTTCGACCTGAATGCTGTCTTGGGAATATCTTCCTTCCGAACCCTCACCTGATGGTACCCTGAACGAAGATCTATCTTGGAGAAAACTCTAGCTTTGCTCAACTGGTCAAATAGGTCGTCGATCCTGGGTAATGGGTACTTGTTCTTCACTGTTGCCGCATTGAGTTTTCTGTAGTCAATGCACAATCTGGATGACCCATCCTTCTTCCCTACAAGTACCACTGGTGCTGCCCATGGTGACACGCTAGCTTGGATGAACTTCTTCTCCTTCAGTTCCTCTATGTGCTGATATACCTTGGCCTGCTCTGAATCCGCCATTCTATAAACTCGATCTGATATCGGTTTAGTTCCTGGTGCCAATTCTATACTGAACTCAATATCCCTAACCGGTGGTAGACCTGGAAGTTCTTCAGGAAATACATCTAGAAACTCTTCAACTACCTTCGGAATCTGAACTTCTTCCATTGCCGCTACTATTCCCTGCTCTTGCTGAGTCGCCTCTGATCTGACTAAGGTGAATCTCTCCATGCCTGGAATATCAAAAGATACACTCCCTCTACGACAATCTATTGTCGCATGACTGTCTTTCAGCCAGTCCATGCCTAAGATAACGTCGAAATTTCCAATAGGAAATTCTATCAACCGGGCAGGTAAAGAATGCCCGCAAACTACAACGCTACACGCTAGAATAACTCTACTAACTCCTACGAGCCCATTGCCAGTGAGTATATTCAACCTCCCTGGCAATGCCTCGAACTCCATTCCTAGTCGTGTCGCAAATTGTGCAGATATAAATGAATGGGATGCTCCAGAATCAAACAATGCTACTGCGGGATATGAGGCGACGAGAATGTTACCTGCCACAACATCTCCCGATGCCAATGCCTTCTCTAAGGATAAAGTGAATGCTTGCCCTCGACCTCCTTGCTGGTTTCCATGCTGCGGCCTAGCCTGATGCTGCTGCTGGCCTCTTCCTTGATGATGCTGGTGTCACGCCCCAGAACCAGAATACTGGAGAGCGGGGGCAGACACAGCCAGCTACGTATATAGAAATGGAAACCACCTCAATATACGGTCACGGCTGTCTAGAAATATGAGGGTTTACTACAAGCCAACAGTCTCTTATGGTCATGAACAAGCCTAATGTCTCAATCATAAGCAAGTAAGTAAGGTCGCAAGATGTATGATCATTAAATATACAATAATAAGGCGTCCCAAATATTACATATTCAGCTGATCATGAAGCTAGTCGTTACAAAATGTTAGGACTAGCAATAGTTTAGTCATACATGATCAACCCTAGGATTTGTCAATCATGTTTACAGCCCGTAGGCAGACAGTAAGTAAAAGTGCTTCGAGCTAACAGGTGCTCGTCGGCTAAACGCCTCAAAAGAATAATTTTTACAATAGAGTGAGCGAAACAAAATAGAAAACCCACTCTTGGCCCGGATTCCGTCAAATGTTCACCATTGGGCTGGAAGCTTGGTAGATCCTCGGGAGCTGCTCCGAAATCTGGCCATACAAAACTAGCTGGGTCAACCCTAGAAAGAGCAAGTGCCACAAGGGGGCCACGAAATAAGAACAAAAGCCAGCAATTAGCACAAGAAAATCTAATATTAAAACTAGAATTACGAAAAACATATCAAGATGATATACGACGAGATAACCATGGAGCTATTCCGATAGCCAGGTTACAACCCGTAAACCAAACAAGGACCGGGGTTGTAACCCTTCATCTGAACAGAACTTGGTTCCCCACCATTTATCGGCAAGATAATAATGTAAGAAATCAAGACAGGAAGCAATCTTATACTGAATCAAGACAGGGCTAAACTGGTTATACATCATTCAATCAATCACGGCCAAGCAGATCCTACGGCTTACTACTTTAACTAACTAGGGTTATCACAGACCTAATTACTAACAAGATGCAGTGAGATTGTTCCACAGCCACAAGCCCTGCAGACCATCCAGGTTACCCAGGTCGAAAATTAGGGGTTGAATTCAGGTGGGTACATTGCCCAGAAGACAAATGTACCCTTAGGTGACTTAGAGGGTGCAACACGCGACGGTGTGCTGGAAATGTGCCCTACTCGACGGCAGGCTACAGATCCCAAGAGCGCCCAGGTAACGGGACTGCCTGTAGCTGTGTCATCTCTTCATGACTACTGTGTTATTCTAGTTATTAACCTTAATCCATTTTAGCAGGTACTCCTGACCGTAGTACTCAGGAGTTCCATCCTAGACATGATGCAAGACAGGACAAGTGGATTTAACAAGCAAGCAAGAAAGAACTATCCACGGTGTCAAGACAGGTCAAGTTAAGTTATCAAGATAAATCATGTCAGGGTACTTGTCAGGAGTGCGCCACGACGGGCCACTATCATGTCAGGTTGGTCATGTCAGGAGTGCACCACTACGGGTCACTGTCGTGTTATGCTAGTTCCTTGTCATACCATGCCATGTACAATAGTCATCCCAAACATATTAAGTAAAATCAAGTTCATGACAAAAGGCGTAAGGATATAAAATGGGCGTAAAATATCTAATAAAATAACAATATACAGGGCTATAGAAAAGCCAAGCTTAAAGAAATAAGACCACAACTCCAAGGGTCAATGGGTTAAACAAGGGGTCAGGGGAGCAGCGTACGAAAAAGTCACGCACGCTGAGGGAGCTGCATACGTGAAAAGTCACGCACGCTGAGGGAGCTGCATACGTGAAAAGTCACGCACGCCAGAGAGCAGCGTAGGTGAAAAGTCACGCACGCTGAGGGAGCAGCGTAGGTGAAAAGTCACGCACGCTACAGAGAGCAGCGTAGGCGAAAAGTCACGCACGCTGAGGGAGCAGCGTAGGTGAAAAGTCACGCACGCTACAGAGAGCAGCGTAGGTGAAAAGTCACGCACACTGAGGGAGCAGCGTAGGTGAAAAGTCACGCACGCTCAAGGGAGCAGTGTGTGAAAAGTCACGCACGCTCAAGGGAGCAGTGTGTGAAAAGTCACGCACGCTCAAGGGAGCAGTGTGTGAAAAGTCACGCACGCTCAAGGAGACACACTTCCAACAGGAAGTTACTCAAGCCTGCGTACGCAGTGCTATAGAGCGCGCGTAGCTCAGGGTGCGTAAGCTAGATAGCTCTGCACACTGCTCACTGTCTTCTTCAGACAGCAAGAACACCATGGCTGAACCCAAAGCTTCAAAAGCTCACAACTTGGCCATCCGAACTCCAAATCCGGATTTCCAAAGCTCCAACTTGGGTGAAACTGAATGCTCTTCCACATGGAAACACCAAAACCCATGAAAATCCAACTTAAAGAGATCAAACCATGTAAAATCCAAAAATAGAAATAACTTAGATCTAGAGCAAATGAGACTTCAAATCACAAAATACCAAGTTCTAATGTTGATCACCATGTCCTAATCTAGTAAATGAACCAAGAAAATAGGGCTCTCATGAAGTGGCAAGGTGCATTTGCCTAGGGTTGGGAGAGTTGTGGAGGAAGGAGAAGAAGAAGAAGAAGGAAATTAATGGTGGAAGTTATGAGGAGAGAGAGAGTGGTAGGTAGGGGTTATAAAGAGGGGGAGTTGTGGTGTGTTGAGGGTGGAATGTAGGCTAAGGTGTTCCAATACATAATAAACCAAATCAAACTAACCCAATCCAAACCAATTAAAACCGAACCATGACAAAACCCAAATACGAGAAATACTGAAACTCCACAAGTTGAGAAAAATAAAAATAAAAATATATGCCAAAATCCAGATACGAGTATAAATACGAAATACGGGAATTACGGGAAATGAGGGTGACAACTCTACCCACCTTAAAAGAATTCCGTCCTCGAAATTTAATCAAGGAGCTAGAGATTGTCACGACAAGCTACACTAAGCACATGCAAGTTACACTAAGCAGTTCAATCATACAATCATACAATGCAAGCAAGAAAGGGAAAACGTAAGGCATAAGAAAGACATTATACCTCACGAGTCAAACAGGTAGGGATATCGCGATCGGATTTCGTCCTCATGCTCCCACGTTGACTCGCCTAGAGAGTGATGACCCCAAGCAACACGGACTAATTTAATAGTCTTGTTCTTGAGTGTCTTCTCCCTCCGGTCCAATATAGACACGGGCCTCTCCTCATACGAAAGGTTGGTACCAACAACCAATTCCGAATGGTCTAGGATATGGCTCGGGTCCGGAATATACCGTCGTAATTGGGACACATGGAATACATCATGCACCTCACTTAGCGACGGCGGAAGAGCGAGACGTTAGGATACATCTCCTACTCGCTCTAGAATATCGAACGGCCCTATATACCTAGGACTAAGCTTTTCCCGCACGCCGAAGCGAATGACGCCGCGGTTAGGCGAGATCCTAAGGAATACATGGTCGCCGACATCAAATTCTAAGGGACGCCGATGAGCATCGGCCCAATGGCGCTGGCGGTCCTAGGCAACTCGGAGGTGATCTCTGACCTTACTGACCGCTTCAACCGTCTGGGAAATCAACTCGGGTCCGAGCATCTCCCTCTCTCCGACATCGTCCCATGCTAGCGGGGATCTGCACTTCCTGCCATAAAGAACCTCGAAGGGTGCCATCTGGATACTGGCCTGATAACTGTTGTTGTACGAGAATTCCACCAGGTGCAGATGATTCTCCCATGAACCACCGAAGTCAAGGGTACAGGATCTCAACATGTCTTCAAGGGTCTGGATTGTGCACTCTGACTGACCATCCGTCTGCGGGTGATAAGTTGAGCTGAATTGAAGGTGAGTTCCCAAACTCTTCTGCAAGCTGCGCCAAAAATGTGATGTGAATCTTGAATCCCTGTCTGAGGTGATGCTGACTGGCACACCGTGAAGCCTGACGATCTGCCTGAGGTATATCTCTGCTAACTGTGCCGTCGACTGTCCAACTCTGAATGGGAGAAAGTGTGCCACCTTGGTAAGCCTGTCCACAATTACCCAAATAGCATCTCTGCCGGCCGGAGATCTGGGCAATCCGGTCACGAAATCCATGGTTATATGTTCCCATTTTCATTCTGGGATCGATAAGGGTTGAAGAAGTCCAGCGGGCCTCTGATGTTCAGCTTTAACCTGTTGGCAAACCAAACACCGAGAGACAAACCGGGCTATCTCCCGCTTCATGCCATTCCACCAGAAGTGCTGACGGATATCTCGGTACATCTTCGTACTGCCAGGATGGATAGAATACTGAGAACTGTGTGCCTCTGACATGATCTCCTGCCTGATATCTCCACTGGGTACACAAAGACGCTTCCCATGTCGAAGTGTACCGTCCTCATGAATGCATAACTCTGGCCTTCTTCCTGCTTCACACTCTGCTCTGAGTCGCTGAAGCTTGGAATCTGCTGACTGTGCCATCCGGATCCTCTCGACTATAGTAGACTGAACTTGCATACTGGCCATCAATGCCACACTGGAAGGGAGAACAACTTCGATACCCATCTTCTGAAGATCTGCCAATAATTCTGGTTGTGCCGTCAGGAAATAAACTCCGGCTCTCCTGCTCAATGCATCTGCTACAACGTTGGCCTTCCCGGGATGATACTGCAAATCCACATCATAGTCCACTAGTAGCTCGAGCCATCTTCTCTGCCGCATATTAAGGTCCTTCTGGATGAAAACATACTTCAGGCTCTTATGATCAGTAAAGATCTCCACTCTATCTCCGTACAAGTAGTGTCTCCACAACTTCAAAGCAAACACTACCGCCGCCAATTCCAAGTCGTGGGTCGGGTAATTCTTCTCATGATCACGTAGTTGACGTGACGCATAAGATATTACCTTCCCATGCTGCATCAAGACACACCCCAATCCTCTGCCTGAAGCATCGCAATAAACTGTGAATCCTCCGGTCCCATCTGGAAGGGTGAGAATGGGAGCCGTTATCAAACCTCGCTTCAACTTCTCAAATGATTCCTGACACTCTGCTGTCCAAACAAACGACACATCCTTGCGGGTCAACTGGGTCATCGGCGCTGAAATCCTTGCGAAATCTGAAACGAACCGCCGGTAGTAGCCGGCCAATCCAAGGAAGCTGCGAACCTCGGCCACTGAGCTGGGTACCGGCCATGACTCGATAGCCACAATCTTCTGGGGATCCACTTCCACTCCTCCTCGGGTAATGATGTGACCCAAGTATGAAATGCGATCGAGCCAGAACTCGCATTTACTGAACTTGGGGTACAATTGATGCTCCCTAAGCGTCTGGAGGACGACTCTGAGATGCTGCTCATGCTCTGCTTTACTTTTGCTGTAGACCAGGATGTCATCTAGGAACACGATCACAAATTGATCCAAGTAAGGCATGAAGATGCGATTCATGAGGTCCATGAATACGGCCGGCGCATTGGTCGCTCCAAAGGGCATAACAAGGAACTCCCAATGTCCATATCTCGATCTGAATGCTGTCTTCGGGATGTCCTGCTCTCTGACTCTGATCTGGTGGTATCCCGACCGCAAGTCGATCTTCGAGAACACTGAAGCCCCTCTGAGCTGATCAAACAAGTCATCTATCCTCGGAAGAGGGTATCTGTTCTTGATTGTCACCGAATTCAAGGTACGATAATCAACACATAGCCTGGATGTACCATCCTTCTTTTTCACAAGAAGCATCGGGGCTCCCCAAGGCGATCCACTTGCACGGATGAATCCCTTGGTCCTCAGTTCTTCAATCATCTTGTACAAAATTTCCAATTCTGAAGGCATCATCCTGTAGACTCGCTCTGATACTGGTGCTGTCCCGGGAATCAAGTCTATAGTGAACTCAATCTCCCGTTCCGGCGGCATCCCTGGAAGCTCCTCTGGAAAGACATCTGGAAACTCTTCAACTATCCGGGGTAACTGCACTGCTGCTACTGCCATCCGCAATGCTGGGGAAGATGGCTCCACTGCGCCTCTGGAAAACGAAAACTCTGGCTCGCCGGGGATACTAAAGACAACTCTGCCAATATGGCAGTCTATCATAGCATACTGGTTCCTCAACCAATCCATGCCTAAGACTACATCATAGTATGCCATAGGAAACTCTATGAATCTAGCGGGGAACTCCCTACCGCTAACTACGATCCGACACGAGGAAAACACTCGATCTGCTCCCACAAGGCCATTACCAGTAAGTATATTGAGCCTCACTGATAATGACTCGGGCTCCAATCCTATCCGTGTCGCGAATCGTGCAGACATGAATGAATGCGATGCACCAGAATCAAACAATACCGAAGCTGGAAAGGAGTTGACGAGAATAGTACCTACCACTACCTCACCTGGTGCAACTTCTTCTTCCATAGCCATCATCATGGCCTGACCTTGTCCTTTGGCTGCTGGTCCCCTCTGCTGGAAACCTCTCTGTCTATTCTGGGTCTGAGCTTGGGCTTGTGCATACCGCTGGGGGTGTTGTTGCTGGAATGCCTGAGACTGAGGCGGCAAGGGCCGCGAAGACTGATACTGCTGCTGCTGAACTGGTGCTGGGGCCGGTCCTCTCACCGAAGAGCTAGAAGGGTTGGATGCTGATGAACCACCCCTATTCGGGCAAGCCCCTATCCTATGATCTGCTGCTCCACAAGCCAGGCACAATCCCTGCGCCCTACGACAGTTCGCCACTACATGTCCTGGCTTCCCGCAATGAGAACATCCCATCGCGGAAGTCTGCTTCTGCTTCTCCTGCTGCGGGTACGTCGGGGTCGAATGCTGAACCGACGTTACTGAGGCCGCCCACCTCGGAGTCCCAATGGTCAAACTTCTAGCTGTCGGGACTGGAGCTGATGATTGGTGCATCTGACTGTGGGACCGCTTCCTACTTCCGGTCCTATCCACGATCCTCTGGGAGGTGTACTCATGCCTCCTAGCTGCTCTCAAGACTGCATCGAACGTCTGGTGCTCGAACTGCTCAACCGCCAACAAGATCTCCAAATGCAGTCCCTGCTGGAACCGCTGGGTCCTATCAAACTCGGTCGCCACCAAGGTGGGGGCAAACCTACTGAGTCTAGAAAACTCCGATGCATAACTGTCGACTGTTCTGCCTCCTTGCTTCAAGTTGGTAAATCTGGTCTGCAGGTCGTACCGAGCCACAGCATCGAAATACTTCGTCTAGAACCTCTCTCTAAACACTGCCCAAGCAATGGGTGCCACTAATCCCATGGCTTGTGCTGCCCACCAACTGCGAGCCAAGTCCAACAACTGCAGGCGCACCACCGCCACCTTCTCATTCTCGGGTGTCCTAGCTGCTTCTCGAACCACCTCGGTATCCTGAAGCCATGCATCCGTGGCAATCGTATCCTCGGTGCCGTCGAAGAAAGTGAGGGTTCAATCGCTTGAAACTGTTCGCCGCCTGGTTCCCTGGATGTCCGCCTCGGGTCAAAGCATCTTGAACTGTCTGGTGCAGGGCGTCGCTTCGACGATCCTGGAAAGCTATCAAGGTTCTGATGAGGCCTACTAAGGTACCATCATCTGGCTCTGCGGGCTGGACGGGCCGAACTGGTGACTCTCCTCCAGTAGGTATCACTCTGGAGGCGACTCCGGAATGCTGGGCTTGATCTCCAGGTTGCTGCTGGCCCACGGGAGGTGCTCTTCTTTGCTGATCGGCAGGGTCAGGTACAGTGCCGCTGAGGAAAATGACACAGGAAAACAATAAGGAAGGACCAGGACAATTCAACAATACAAGCATGTAATCAGGACAAGAATTTCAGGGATTTGAAAATACGGGCGGAGATCAAGGGCGAATACTGATTGAGACATCTATTCGGTAAACCCTCACATTTTTTGATTGACAAGACCTGCATGGGCCACCACTTAAACCATGTCACGCCCCAGAACCAGAATACTGGAGAGAGGGGGCAGACACAGCCAGCTACGTATATAGAAATGGAAACCACCTCAATATACGGTCACGGCTGTCTAGAAATATGAGGGTTTACTACAAGCCAACAGTCTCTTATGGTCATGAACAAGCCTAATGTCTCAATCATAAGCAAGTAAGTAAGGTCGCAAGATGTATGATCATTAAATATACAATAATAAGGCATCCCAAATATTACATATTCAGCTGATCATGAAGCTAGTCGTTACAAAATGTTAGGACTAGCAAGAGTTTAGTCATACATGATCAACCCTAGGATTTGTCAATCATGTTTACAGCCCGTAGGCAGACAGTAAGTAAAAGTGCTTCGAGCTAACAGGTGCTCGTCGGCTAAACGCCTCAAAAGAATAATTTTTACAATAGAGTGAGCGAAACAAAATAGAAAACCCACTCTTGGCCCGGATTCCGTCTAGTGTTCACCATTGGGCTGGAAGCTTGGTAGTTCCTCGGGAGCTGCTCCGAAATTTGGCCACACAAAACCAGTTGGGTCAACCCCAGAAAGAGCAAGTGCCACAAGGGGGCCACGAAATAAGAACAAAAGCCAGCAATTAGCACAAGAAAATCTAATATTAAAACTAGAATTACGAAAAACATATCAAGATGATATACGACGAGATAACCATGGAACTATTCCGATAGCCAGGTTACAACCCGTAAACCAAACAAGGACCGGGGTTGTAACCCTTCATCTGAACAGAACTTGGTTCCCCACCATTTATCGGCAAGATAATAATGTAAGAAATCAAGACAGGAAGCAATCTTGTACTGAATCAAGACAGGGCTAAACTGGTTATACATCATTCAATCAATCACGGCCAAGCAGATCCTACGGCTTATTACTTTAACTAACTAGGGTTATCACAGACCTATTACTAACAAGATGCAGTGAGATTGTTCCACAGCCACAAGTCCTGCAGACCATCCAGGTTACCCAGGTCAAAAATTTGGGGTTGAATTCAGGTGGGTACATCGCCCAGAAGACAAATGTACCCTTAGGTGACTTAGAGGGTGCAACACGCGACGGTGTGCTGGAAATGTGCCCTACTCGACGGCAGGCTACAGATCCCAAGAGCGCCCAGGTAACGGGACTGCCTGTAGCTGTGTCATCTCTTCATGACTACTGTGTTATTCTAGTTATTAACCTTAATCCATTTTAGCAGGTACTCCTGACCGTGGTACTCAGGAGTTCCATCCTAGACATGATGCAAGACAGGACAAGTGGATTTAACAAGCAAGCAAGAAAGAACTATCCACGGTGTCAAGACAGGTCAAGTTAAGTTATCAAGATAAATCATGTCAGGGTACTTGTCAGGAGTGCGCCACGACGGGCCACTATCATGTCAGGTTGGTCATGTCAGGAGTGCACCACTACGGGTCACTGTCGTGTTATGCTAGTTCCTTGTCATACCATGCCATGTACAATAGTCATCCCAAACATATTAAGTAAAATCAAGTTCATGACAAAAGGCGTAAGGATATAAAATGGGCGTAAAATATCTAATAAAATAACAATATACAGGGCTATAGAAAAGCCAAGCTTAAAGAAATAAGACCACAACTCCAAGGGTCAATGGGTTAAACAAGGGGTCAGGGGAGCAGCGTACGAAAAAGTCACGCACGCTGAGGGAGCTGCATACGTGAAAAGTCACGCACGCTGAGGGAGCTGCATACGTGAAAAGTCACGCACGCCAGAGAGCAGCGTAGGTGAAAAGTCACGCACGCTGAGGGAGCAGCATAGGTAAAAAGTCACGTACGCTACAGAGAGCAGCGTAGGTGAAAAGTCACGCACGCTGAGGGAGCAGCGTAGGTGAAAAGTCACGCACGCTACAGAGAGCAGCGTAGGTGAAAAGTCACGCACGCTGAGGGAGCAGCGTAGGTGAAAAGTCACGCACGCTCAAGGGAGCAGTGCGTGAAAAGTTACGCACGCTCAAGGGAGCAGTGTGTGAAAAGTCACGCACGCTCAAGGGAGTAGTGTGTGAAAAGTCACGCACGCTCAAGGGAGCAGTGTGTGAAAAGTCACGCACGCTCAAGGAGACACACTTCCAACATGTAGTGTACTCAAGCCTGCGTATGCAGCATTATAGAGCGCACGTAGCTCAGGGTGCGTAAGCTAGATAGCTCTGCACACTGCTCACTGTCTTCTTCAGACAGCAAGAACACCATGGCTGAACCCAAAGCTTCAAAAGCTCACAACTTGGCCATCCGAACCCCAAATCCGGATTTCCAAAGCTCCAACTTGGGTGAAACTGAATGCTGTTCCACATGGAAATACCAAAACCCATGAAAATCTAACTTAAAGAGATCAAACCATGCAAAATCCGAAAATAGAAATAACTTAGATCTAGAGCAAAGGAGACTTCAAATCACAAAACACCAAGTTCTAATGTTGATCACCATGTCCTAATCTAGCAAAAAAACCAAAAAAATAGGGCTATCATGAAGTGGCAAGGTGCACTTGCCTAGGGTTGGGAGAGTTGTGGAGGAAGGGGAAGAAGAAGAAGAAGGAAATTAATGGTGGAAGTTATGAGGAGAGAGAGAGTGGTAGGTGGGGGTTATAAAGAGGGGGAGTTGTGGTGTGTTGAGGGTGGAATGTAGGCTAAGGTGTTCCAATACATAATAAACCAAATCAAACCAACCCAATCCAAACCAATTAAAACCGAACCATGACAAAACCCAAATACGAGAAATATTGAAACTCCACAAGTTGAGAAAAATAAAAATAAAAATACATGCCAAAATCCAGATATGAGTATAAATACGAAATACGGGAATTACGGGAAATGAGGGTGACAGCTGGGGTGGTCTATGCTGGTGTTGCTGCATCGACGGCCCCTGCTGCCGAAACATCTGAGCCTGCGGACGCTGTGCCAACGGCCTTACTCCCACTGCTGGTCCTCGGTACTGGCCTGCCCCTAGGGCTGGCAGAGCAGAAAACTGCTGCCCTGGTCCTCCTGCCCTCGAATTCATGGGACATGTGGTAACCCGATGGTCTGGATTTCCACATATCAGACACAGTCCATTCAATGTCCGACACACATCTCTAGTGTGCCCCATCTTTCCATAATAAGTGCAGCCCACCGGGGGTTGCTGGTTCTTCCTCTGTTGCTGTTGCTGCTGCCTGGGTGGTGGTGCTGGTCCTCGTATCGCCACATTATGGATACGAATGCCAGTGGATGGTGCTGTTGTTCGGGGAGCTGCTCCCCCTCCTCCTTCAATCTGACTGTGGGATCTCTTCTGACCCCCAGTCCTCACCGCAAGCCTCTGAATGGTGATCTCATGCCTTCGAGTCGTCGTCAATATCTCATCAAAAGTCTGGTAATTGTGCCCTTCTATCAATTGCAAGAGTTCAAGATGAAACCCTTGCTGAAACCTCATAGCCCTCTGGCTCTCTGTTGCTACCATCTCTGGGGCGAATCTACTCAATCTGCAGAACTCCGCTGCATAAGCATCTACAGTCTTGCCGGCCTGCCTGAGGCTGATAAACTTCTGTTGTAGCTCAAATCGTGCCACAACTCCATAGTACTTGGTCTTGAATCTTGCTGTGAAATCGTCCCAAGCCACAGGACGTCTGATGCCCACTTCCTCTGATTCCCACCAATCACGTGCGAGATCCTGAAGTAACAACTTCACTAGATCCACACGTTCTTCTGTCGGTACCTTAGCTGCTGTCAGAATAGCCTCCATATCCTTAAACCATGCATCTGCTGAGATGGCATCCTCCGTGCCCTCGAAACGGCAGGGGTTGTACTTGCAAAACCTGGCTGATGCTCCTGAATCTGGCCTCGTCCCTCTTTCCAATGCTGTCTGCAGTCCTTGGTTGAGTAGCACATTCTGCTCTTGTAGCTGAGTGTGCATGCGCTGCTGGGCCAACATCTGATGTTGCTGAGTAGCCATCATTCCTCTCATGATCTCCAGAAGGGCTGGTGTGTCCACTTTCACAGGGGTAGGTGGAACTATGGTTGGTGGTGGAACATCCGGATACTGCGGTCCAGCTGCTGGTTCTACTATCACTTCTTCCTGGGTAGCCTCCTGAGGTGAGACTGGCCCTGGTTGCTGACCAACCTGGTCAGGTTGTCCATGTTGCTCCTGCTGTTGTCCAGCTCTGACCGATGCGGACGAAGTGCCCCTAAGAAAAGGGACAAGAGAACAATCAAACAACCGGACATGAAGGATCAATGAAGTCAAAGGATACTGGAATGTCAAGCAAGGGTTAAGAATAACGAATCAGGAGATCAAGGGAAAACATGTGTGATTGAGACATCCTATAAATTAAAACACCACACAAGTCTGAAATCAGACCTACATGGGCCACCACTAAAACCTTGTCACGCCCCAGAACCAGAATACTGGAGAGCGGAGGAATGACTCAGCCAGCTACATATTATGGGTAGATGAATACCGTATAATATGATCAATACTGTCTAACCAGACGAGGGGGTGCATACTACATAAAAGTCTCACTATGGTCATTTCGCATCTATTGTCTCAATCAATCAATTAAGAAACAGTAATAAAAAATATGTAAGATAAAGCAGTAAGGCGTCCCAAACGCTCAGTCAAAATATTCTGGAAATCTGGCTTTACAAAACATAGCCAGATGGTATAGCAAGGTATACACAATTGTTATCAGCTGCAGTCTGACTTGGTTACAATCATGCAAAAGTAAGTACAAGACGATCCGACCAACATGTCGGTGCCAAACGGCTAAGTATAAAGTAAATGACAAAACGAGCGGTGAAGTAAGGAAACCCACTCGAGTCCTCCTGCGATCATCCCTCTAGTATTGACCATCTTGGAGGTAGAAGTAAGCTGGATCCTCGGGGACCGGCTCTAAATCTGGCCATACAAAACCAGAGAGGTTAGACCTCTAATAGCAAGTACCACAAGGGAGCATGATATGAAGGATTAAACCAGTAAGTAAGAGGATGTAATAATAGATATCTGCTTTCCACTAGGATTCACATAACATCACGACACTTCGAACCAACCTCCCAACCAAACAAGGACAGAAGTTGGCCCGTCATGTCCTGACATTCTGATCATCTCAGTTAGGCAACAGAGTAGATACAGTACACAAACAAATCATCTTGAACGGCCAATCAATTCCTACGGCTTGCTATTGTGAGTCCCAAGTTATCCTGGAATTATGCAAGTGAGATTTCTCAGTTCTTACTATGTACGAGCAAGACTAGTCTATCCAGTCAATCAATTGCGCCAATCATGTAGTTAGACGAGTCCCAGCAGGACGCCCGCCGTTATAGCATGTACAATAATATAAGCAGATACCGTTCCCTGCCCGTATGACAGATTTACAGTATCTGTGGGAACCAGCCGGCCTGTCGGGCACTTAATAGTCCCCAAGAGGGCTGCCATGTAAGAACTCGGGAATCCATTCTCTCTATGCCATCGTTATTTTATTTGACTTAATGGTCTCTACGTTGAGTGAAGTTCCATGCCGTGGATCATGGTCATTCAATGAGTACTTTCGTACGGTGTACGATATGCGTAACTCTACAACGATACCCGTGCGGCTAGGTTGTAGGTCTTACATAGCGTGATGCAACAATCAAATCTGACCACGGAGTAATCATGCCTTGACCATAAGTACACATGCTATTTTTTTGTAAGATAAATAAATAAATAAATAAATAAATAATATGAAGTCTGCATGTGCCTGTATGCCAATATTCGGGATCGGCTAATCGAGTACAATAGTTCATTATATGAACGTGTCACATTCATTCATTTCAATAAGACGACTAGCCAGTCTCTTAGTTCCAACTAGGAACGCATGATCAATTTAGTCAAGATAACCATTATTATCAATGGTGTCAAGGCATGAAAGTCAATTATCATTAAATGGGGTCGAGTCTATAACTCTCAAGGTCAAGTTTCAGTCTTACTGGGTATCCATCAATCAATCAAGACACTAAGCACTAATAAACAACCATCTGTATTAAAATACCAACATGCTAAGATTATCGGGTTCATGCAAAAGGTGTAAGGATATAATAGGAGAATTATCATGCCATCATTAACTGAATAGGTTGTAGAACAAATAAAAACACCCAGGTCAGGAAGTCACGCCAACAAGTCTATGCTAAGGCCAAAAGTCACGCAAGAAGTCTATGCTAAGACCAACAAGTCACGCTAAGTTTATCATGAAGGAGTGAGCGTGAAAAGTGATACACGCTGGCAAGCGTGAGCGTGAAAAGTCACTCACGCAAGCACAGCGTGAGCGTGACTAAAAATACACGCACGCTCATGAGAACGTGAGCGTGGCTGAAAATACACGCACGCTCATGAGAACGTGAGCGTGACTGAAAATACACGCACGCTCATGAGAACGTGAGCGTGACTGAAAATACACGCACGCACATGAGAACGTGAGCGTGACTGAAAATACACGCACGCTCATGAGAACGTGAGCGTGACTGAAAATACACGCACGCTCATGAGAACGTGAGCGTGACTGAAAATACACGCTAACATGTAAGGACATGAGCGTGTCTCAAAATCCACGCAGCCACGTAGAGACGTGTGCGTGACTGAGCCTTCGTCCCAAGCCAGAAAATGAAGTTCCCAGCCAGAAAACACGCTAAGTTGGGAGATCAAAACCCATGAATAACTGAAATACAACAACTTAGATATAGAGAAAATAAGTCATAGAAATCGAAAATGCCAAGAACTAAACTCTCTCAGGATCATGAGAGGAAGAGTAATGATCCATAAAAATGGATGAAGGAGAAGCAAGATTTGCACTTGCCTACTGCTACTGCTGGTGGGTAGAGAGAGTGATGAGAGGAAGAAGAAGAAGTAATGGTGAGAATGAGTAATGAGGAGAGAGAATGGAGAAGGGAGCTTTAAATAGCAAAGGGGGTGGTAGGTGGGAGCTAATGGGCCGGGTTTGTGGGGGTCATCCAAGGCCAACCCGAAAGTGAGACTAAAGCAGGAAATAAAATACAGGTAACAAAATTGCAGGAAATGAAATTGCAGGAAATAAAATGCAGACAATTAAAATTGCAGGAAAATTAATTAACATGAAAATTAAAGAGCAGATAATTAACATGAACTTATAGGAATTTAAATACAGAATAATACATGATAAATACTAAATAAATATACATGAATTGTACATGTATAAAAATACGCATTCCAGGAACGGGGAGTGACAATTTGGGTTTCCAAAGTTTTGAAGCAATCATTCTATTAATCATGATGGTTACTAATCTGTCTTTGTTGTTAATATAGTTTGTGGGATGGGAAAAATATAGGCAAATGTTAAAGGCCATCCCCTTTTTACTAAGGACCACCAACCTACTAAGGACAACCATCCTACACTTATATTTTTACCAAGGGCAATCTAAAATGAACCATTTTACTAAGGACTACCAAAGAAAAGAAAAAAAAAACAAAAAGCAAAACCCCAAACCCTCCTCTTGCCCGTTCGTTCCCCCCTCTGATAGCCCCCCTTCCCCGTTGCCCCCCCCGATGTATGGATGTTTGGCCATATAGAAAATCTCGACTTTTGCAGGAGCTGGTAGGTTAGAAATATAGTGCATTATGGTGGGCTGCTGCACGCGGTGTCAGCACGGAACGTCGAAGGCGCACGGGCGGTCCACGGTGCGGTATGGTGGGCTGCTGCATGCGGCGTCGGCACGGAACGTCGAAGGCGCACGGGCACGGCACTACAGCGCTCACCAGAAAGCGTTGGGAGCAAAGTCGACGCACGACTGACAGGGCTGCTCCGCCTCCGGCGACCACGGTGCTCGCCGGGCTGCGCAGGTTGGTCGAGTGCCACCGAGCTTTTGGCCGCTCGACGCTTGGCGTGGTCAGTGCTATGGCACGGGGCGGTGGTTGATGCTCGTGGGGGACGACAACTGGTGAGCGTCGTAGTGCTATGGCACGGTCGATCAAGCTTGGAATTATGTGGCAGACATACATGGACTGCAGGCTTGGCCTACTTAGGACTGCAGGGTTCTGGAACATATTCAAATCTGTCTACTTAGGACTGCAGGCTAGGCCTGCAGTCCTCAATGTACTTAGGACTGCAGGCTTGGCCTGCAGTCACTGTAGCCATCCTCTCTTTTCAAATGAGCTCCTCCCTGAGCTTCTGTCAATTGGGGACTGCAGGCTAGGCCTGTAGTCCTCAATGTACTTAGGACTGCAGGCTTGACCTGCAGTCACTGTAGCCATCCTCTTCTTCAACAATATTTTGGTCCATAATTCTAAACAAAGATTGAGTGTCAACACAATAACCTAATTAAAAAAAAATAAAAAAAAAGAGATAGAGAACTACCGAAGATAGAGAGCTTCAATAGAGGTGGGGACAACAACAATGGAGGAGGGGACACCAATGGTGGAGGTGGGGACAACAATGGAGGTGGGGATTGAGTGAAGTGGTTTGGGGATTGAGAAAAGAGGAAGAAGACAAAGGAAGAAGAAAGAAAAACTTGGTGGCCCTTAATGTTTTGAAAATGACAAACTTGTAATTTAAAAAAAAATTAAGTTGGTGGCCCTTAGTAAAAAGGGGGTGGCCTTTAACATTTTGTAACTTTGTCGCTTGTTGTAGAGAATTTTTGTATAACGTGATAATCTAGTTTGCAAAAGAAAAAGAACAAAGAAAAAAAGAGAGCAAGGTTCTTATTAATTTCTTATGTTCTCGTTGTAAATTTTTTCTCGTCACAAATTTATTCTCCCTGAGATTTGTAGGAATTGGTTCTTGGGGGAAAAAAAATATATGTATACATTGTATCAATCTTATTATTGTTAGTAGAGATTGTGATTTGTTTAAGGAATGAAGTCATCACATCTACGGGTGATTTGTCTTGGCTCTTGTGTTCCAGTTTATTCGTTTGTTTGTTATCATCTTTCTGGTTGAATTTTCTGGTCTTCACGTCTTGATCCCTACATCTTTACCTCGAGGTAGACATCAATAACAAGCAAAGAAATTTCGAATTTAGACAATAATGCATGGTTTTTACTACCAATAGAGATGAGGTGGTCCTTAATAAAGCTTAGATGTGAAAATGGTAAATCTTACAACTGACCTCAAAGAATTAAATAAATTGATATCTATGTTTCCTACTTGAGTACTATTAGCGATCATCATTGGGCCCGAGGCTCATAAGTGTCCCAAAAATCCGTCCAGACCGATGGGCCAAAGTCCGATATGGTCCGGCCGTTAGGATAGTCCGGTCTGATCCAAATTAATATAGGACAGGACTTGGACTAAGCATCCGTCCGTCCGATATAAGCCTGCCGTAAGGAAACATGGACACTCCAAACCGGTAGTGGCTTGTCATTGTATATCAGATACAACTTATACACCAAAACACAGTAGCATACACCGAATTTGGTAGTGATGTCCACGTTACAGTATCCATACATGTTGTATTCTGTTGGTGATACTTTTGGCTTAAGTAGATAAAATTGGAAGAGAGATACTGAACACATTGGCTTAACTAGTAGGACAATAGTACCACAAAACTGGTTTAATGCACTGTGAGTAGATTGGATAACTCTCTATCAAAAGATGAGATGGTTGTATGGTATATCCTGGAGCAATTCCTGGTGCAACACCAAATTTGATAGTGATGTGTCCACGTTACCGTATCCACACCAAATTAAACTGAAACATTTGTACTGTAAACAATTAGTGTCTTGTAAACATATGTAATAATTAGGTCCGAGAAAGTCCATTTAGACTTATTTATAGGACTAGTCCGATCCGACCCGACTTGGCCCGAAAAGTCTAACCCTTGTGGGAGGGCTTGGGCTTCATATATAATAATTAAGTCCGGTCCGGTCCGAAATTTCTCTAGGGCCAAAAAAGTTCGGCCCATGTCTGACCCGATCCCATACTTTATGGGCCCGGGCGGCCCGATCCGGTCCACTGCCGATCCCTAAGTACTATGATGAAGAAAAAGGAACAATACTTGGATTTTGTATATATATTTTTGGAGAAAACATTTTTGAGGTAATGCAATGCGTACTTCTCTATGATTTGAGTCCTCGATGACAACTGTAATCCTTGCTTTTCTCATGTGGTAATTTCTAAGTACGCGATCATGCAACATATAGGGCACTGGATTTTTCCTTGCTAGGAATATCTATAGGGCAACGCTTATGGGACACAAAAATCTAACTATATTTTGCTGACTACATGATATGGTAACCTATATGCTACTCATGTGTGGGACCACTGTATTAATGTTATAACACATAGGCTGTCATATTATGTGGTCAACAAAATATAATCAGATTTGGTATACTCTCAGTTTTATTGATATCTACAACGCAAGTAATGAGATATCTCGAAAACAAAACACCAAAATGGCAATGTTGCATCCAAATCATGCCTTATATAATTGTAAGTCAGAGCCTAATTCATAAACCATTTTCTTGGGGCTGGTTTTGCGGGAGTGCAATGGGTACGACCGCACTAGTTCTCCCGAATTCGTAGGCCTCCAAAATTTTTTTATATGCATATGCATTATTGATACTAAACTAACTTATGGATACATAAGTTAAAAAATCCAAAGATTTCAAACTTATGAATAAATAATTTAACAATTATGAATAAGTAATTTAAAAAATATATATGCATATTTATTATGCATACTATAATACTAAACTAACTTATGAATAAAAAATTTATAAATTTATTGGCCTTCCTTATGTATACTAAGATAATCAAGTGGAGATTCTCTCAATTAACTTAGGCTATATATGTTTCCAATTAAGAAATCAATTAACAAGGCTTCTATCATTTCCAATTAAGGAATTAAGTCAAAGTTTTTCCCAATCACATGCATATTCAAAATTAATAGAAAATCCTAAGACTTAATAGGAAATCATAAAGCTTATATGATTCAAATAAAATCCTATGTATCCTTGACTCTATCAAAACGCCCACATTCCAACTCTCTACCACTTCAAAAAAACGTCCACATATTCCAAATCATCTCGTCTCCAATTCAGAACTCTTCGCCAATACCCCATGAGCACTCCGAAGTCCCAACGCCGTCGACAAGCCCGCCCGTCAACCGCTGAAGAAGGTTGTGCACAAAGAAGACTGTTGCACAGAATAAGCGTGATTTTTTGGAAAGTTCGTGCGAGCATGTCTCCACACTCATTCAACAAAATTCCAAAACAATTTTACAGGTACGATCTCCTATCACTCTGATTTAGTCCTCCAAAATTTTGTAGGTTAATTCGAACTATAAATACATTAAATCATTAGCCAAAGTAGTCCTCCAAAAATTATAATTTTATATAAAAACTTGTCGATCGAAGGTTGTCTCAACAAATCGGACCAACCCGACTCGAACCGTGTGCATCGAAACACACGTACGTTATTTCCAGACGTGTGTGATTTGATGGAATTAAAATTGGTCGTGCGAGCGCGACGTATTTGGAGTTTCTCGGGCGTGTCAATGCGTGTCCGATATGACACGGACATAACATGAATTATTATTATTTCAATTGAAAGATATTCTAGTTGAATGATTTTTCTTAATTGATGTTAATTTTGGATAATTTAATTTTATCAGAATTTTTTTTTTCAGAATTTTTTTATATGAGAATAGGCCTCATTTATTTTTTCGCACTGGGCCCAATCGTCCTTGACGAATCTCAGTTCCGGCCCTGTTACATTAGGCCTTGATAAATGTGTACTTCAAAAACAACTGCCACAACGTAATGTAGCTAATCAACTTGAGTAAAACGAGTTAACTAAGAATACTTGAAAGTTTATTCATTATGCCTTGATTTAATTGTTTTTTACAAGTTATATAAATCTTAACCTAGCCATGTCTATAAGCTCCAAAAAAACTGAACAAACCAATAAATTACAGTTTGTCGTTATTCCCATGTAGAATGGTTACTCCTTGAAATATATGTAATAAAATTAACCTTACGGAATATTTATGTGATAATCCTTGTCTATGCTTGAAATCAATACATCCTTATGAGCTTGCAAGTATAGTTCATGCATATACTGAAATCCTGCAGGCAAGGGAACGAACAATTGTGAAAACCTAAACTGAAAAGAAACAATCTAAACCATTCCCTTCTGAATATCTTTTATTGTAACTAAAATTACTTTCTTATTGTTATGTGATTTAGTTCTTGTATTTTGAGAAGCAGATTTTATTTTGTGTTTGTTGTTGCATATATGCTTACTTCAGAGTCATCAAACCTCCTAAACCGAAGTTCATTTTTCATGATTATAACCAGGGCCAGCCCGGGGGGTTGGATTGCCCTATCCTGGAGATAACTTTGGTGCTCCTTGACCCTTATTGTCAGCTGGCCCTGGTCACTACCAAAATTCATCGCTTTAACGACGGCCGTATCCATCGTCCAGCCGTCGGTAAATGGTAATACCGATGGATGGCCGACAGATTTTGGTCAAAAACAACCGTCGGAAAAAGCCTCGTCGCTAAAAACAATCCGTCACCAAGTTGTCGTCCATCGACGATTTTGCGACGGATTTTCGTCAACCATACTCGTACATCTCGCGTCAAAGCACGTATCAGAAAGTTAATGATACATCGCCTTAGCGACGGCCGTATCCGTCGCTAAATGGTCGGTAATTGCGTATCAGAGAGTATCCGATACGCAATATTCGTCGCTAATCCGTCGCTAAATGGTCGGTAAACGTGTATCAGATAGTGTCTGATACGCAATCTCCGTCGCTAACTCGTCGCTTGTAATCGCTACTGTTCGACGGCCTAGCGACGGAATAGCGGCGGTACATCCGTCGACCCAGTTCTGTGAATCTTTCATATTTCCAGAACCGTGGCGACGGATATTCCGCCGCTACTCCGTCGGATTTAGTCGCTAATCCGTCGCCGACCAGTCGTGGATTTGGTGTCGGATTATCCGTCGTAAAATTTTTACCGACTACTAGCGACGGTCTTGTCACGCCCCGCTCCCGTAAGAGCGATTGTCCTCGCTAAGGTGTGATGCCGCACGAGCCTAGATTGCGCTCATGCAAGGCGGGTTCCATAACGGCCGATTACAGCGGCTGCGACGGGGTCGTCGCACAGAAGTTCCAAGCAGAGACATTGAATAATAGCAGCGAAAATTTAGAACAAAAACACAAGTCATTCAAAAGATGCATTTTATTGATATTGAAACGAGAATTACAATGGGGCGCAAGGCGAAGATTACAATCACTCAAGCTCACTCTTCTCACATTTCAAGTCGTTCAGCTCTCTCTCATCTCTCAATACAAGTCTTGAGCCAGCGGATGCTTCAGAAGGCGACGTCCATACATTATGTCCCGTATACGTCTTGACTCCATGCGGCCGTACGCTTCGAATCGCCAAGGAACTCCGTGCCTTGACGCATCCAAGCGAGCTTCGCGCCACGAGCTTCTACCTGTGCCTGTACATAAAAACTATGTGGGTGTCAGTACTCAACTGTACTGGTAGAATGAGCTCCTCGCCCACCCATACAAAATTGATATGTTTGATTTACTTTATGCAACATAGTACCTTCTTATCAATTGTTTTTCTACTCTTGTCTTAGGATCAGTTTTAGGACAGACGCCTTGGCCTATTCTGTGTCTCCAGACCATCCCGTGCTTGCAGCAACAACGTTAGCCCATACCTTGCCTCTATACCCTTCTCGTGCCGATAATGTTAACCTATCAAGTCGTGCTTGCCTTTCGGCCCAAAATTAGAGACGCAACTACACGATAGACTCCATTTCCATGTGACCGTGCTACAAGTTCATTGTATCATGCCTTTTGTAACTCAGTGAGACCTAACCGCATCGCCGCCTCACGGCCCTTGCCGCCTCGCCGCCCTTGCCACTTTGATCACCAACTGACCCAAATCGAGACTTGTGAACTTAGTGTCACTTGAACCACTTTGCCTTGCGGCTATTCCTGACTTAAACTCGAATGACTGAAATCCAACATGTGCAGCTCTATGCCAACATCTTAAGGCTCGATGCCACAACTCGTGTCGAAATGCGATGCCTATGTTGATGCCAAATCTTAGGCCCAAACATTCTTCCAAAACATACGCACATTCAACTCGACACATTCCAAAGGCATACACGCGGATAGCCGCTATTTTTGTCGACATCTATATGAACTTTAGTCACTAACATAACAAGCTATCCCGGGACGTATAGTTTTGTTAATCGGGATCCTTTCAACGCAAGTAGCTAGCTCCATTGCAAGTCCCCGCTTAACCTGTGCTAAAACCTTATGCACGACTATACCCTGTTTCCTCCTAGGCCGAGTCGGTCCCGTGGCCCCGGGTTGCCGCTCGAGGAACCATCGCCCTTGTCGACAAGTTGTCCATGACCATGCAAGACTCGACTCAAATTGACGTCTCACACAGTCATCCTTCTTTCAATGTTACCATCTCCTTCAAAACCAAGTTCAAGTCTCCTATCCTTGAGACCCCTCGACGACCCACGGTCGCGAGCATTCTTTCCATGTTACCATATCATTCGATTCAACTTAGGAATGCCTATTTGAAAGCCCCTTGTTCCAAACTCAATGAATCAACCGTGGCTCGTGCCTTAAACACTAAGTCCGTGCATCGTGCCTTAAACTGACTTGAACTCTATGCGACACACCACCGCCCAAGTCATACTCTACATAACGGGCCTCACAGTCGTAGAACCAAGTAATTTAGACATCCGCAGAAAATGTGGGACCGTGCCTAGAAAAGACTTCAATCGCCTAGCATAACTTAGCCTAACTCAATCGTGCAACAACTTGACGAGCAAAGGCTACGTCAAGCCTCGCATCGGAGGAATGTGCCGTACATGCATTCGACTTTGAACGACCCAGTCATTTAGGCACCTAGACTTATGTCACCAGCCGTGCAACGCAGCTTAGCGTGAGGGACGAGCCAAGGCTATGCCAACATAAATAAAACAGATCATTTCCAAACATCCACTAACACAAACCAACATAAATAATACACCAATCATTTAAAACAGTCAACATTATCCAATATTTCAAATTGTCCACACAAAACACACAAATATTCAATATTTAAACAGTTTTCAAAATATTCGAATACAAACATCAAGGAGGAGGAGGAGTTGGATCATTCGATGGTGCTGCAGGTCTCCATAATCAACAGAGCATCCGTGCACGATTCTGCAGGTCTCTATAATCAACAGAGCATCTGTCGTCCATGACAAAATCCGTTGCAGCATTTTCATCAAAAGCATAAGTAGCAGCATTCGTAACCTGTCTTTCTGCATATAGTTCACCTTGCGATGACCAAATGCAGTAATCACGTACGAAATCCTTACTGGTCAAATGATCTCTCACAGTCACCACTTCTTCGTAACGTCTATTACGACAATTACCACATGGACACTTGATTTTGTTACCGTCTATTGTAGGTCCTAAAAAATCAAGTTGCACCCATCAACAAAGTTATGAAAGAAATACATCCTTCAATTAAACTGCGCATAAGACAGATTGCGCATTACATCGGTTGCGCAGACTGGACTGCGCTCACTTTCAAGTGCGCATGCTAACGTGGCCATGTCATCATTACCTGACACAATCAAATCTTGTGACAACTGACAGCACAAAGAACGAGGAGACTGTTCGTTTATTGCGCCGTACAGCGCTCGAGGACAGCTGTACATGCAGCGCAATCTGCCAGACTGTCTGCTGCACAATCCAGTCCAGCGCAATCTGAAGTCAGCACAATTAATGTGGCGCACTTCATCATGACAACTGATAAATGTACACGTGGCATTCATGCCATCAATTGCTCATTACGTGGCAACCATCTGTACACGATCATGCGCATTTCAATCAAATGATGCCATGTGTTCAAGACAGTTGGCCCACGATCAGACAACTGCCTGCGCAGTCTAATGATGCACAATCTAGTGCATGCGCAATCCAACTTACGCCATTCAGAATAACTAAGTTATTTCCAGAACTCTATAAATAGAGTTTCAAGTCTTCATTCAAGGGGATCAGACATAAAAATTCAGAAATATCAGAGAGTTCAGGAGTTCTTACCCAAGTGCTGCTGCATTCTTCCGAGGCTATCGCCTTCAACTTCAGAGGCTATTGTCTTCAAAGTTTACATCGTCCAAGGGATAAAGCAATCGTCTTCTAGATTGGATTCCTACAGTTGTACTTTCCCAGAATTCTTGTAATCACTTTACAAAGTTTGTTAAATAAAGTTCATACTTTTGTTTTTGCAAACAAAATGGCGACTCTGCTGGGGACGACTTTCTCGTCCGACGAGGAAGTGACAACTCAATGTGACGTTGCGTCTATCGGAAAGACGTAGAAGACGCTGGTTGTGAAAGTCAACCAGACAGCCTACGAAGCCATGATCAACTCCAGGACCACTCCTCGCACTGCAGCAACTTCTGCCATGAGCAAAGTGCGCCCAGTGTGGGTCCCTAAGACTGCTGAGTCTGTTGAATCTGTTCCTAAGACTGCTGCACAGTCTATTCGTTCTGCCACCAAGACTGCTGCGCAGTCTAAAGTTTCTGCCACCAAGACTGTTGCACAGTCTAAAGTCCTCGCTGTTGCACAATCTGCCTCTACCACTTATGCGCAATCTGCTGTTGCTAGTACATAAACTACTTTTGCTGCACTATCAAAGTGCAAGACTCCTTTGCCCCTGGCGCAGTTGGCTGCAACAACTCCTGCGCAATCCACCACTCCAGCAACCAGAGTGCAACCCAAACACTCTGGCAACAAGACTTTTGTTGCACAAACCATTGTGACTGAGGCCAGAAGAGCTTCTGCCAGAGTTACTCATGCGCAAGTTGCCAGTGCGCCATCAACCTATGCGCAAACTGTACCAGCGCAATCCAAGAGTGACAGTCCTTTGGCTAAACTCTCTTCTTCTTACAGCAAGGAAAAAAGCTCTACTCCTCTTCCCAAGCGCCTTGTTGCTCCTGCACAATGGTAGTCTTTTGGCTATTCCTCCTCCTCCTCAGAACAAAGGAAAAGGCCCGTTGGTCTTTTCTCAAACTTCCTTGTCCCATGACTTGGAAGACAACAGAGGGAAACGCTCTTTAGCTAACCCTTCGTCACAGAACAAAGGAAAAGGCCCTTTGGTCTTTTCTCAATCTTCTTCGGTTTTTACTGTTGAAGATCAATCTGAACATGCCTCGGCACCAGTCAGTACAAGAGCGCTTTCAAACAAGGATTCTTCTCTCCATGTCAAAAGAACTTGTACTAATCAAAGATGTATTCTGCCTACTCCGGTAGCAGAATTCTAAGATCTTCCAACTCTCAAGATATCCCGATCGAAACAAGGAAAATTGTTGGTGTCTCAGACAGAAACCCCTGGGGGTGAATTTGCTGATCTAAGAACTTATCTCAACAGACCAACTACGGTAAAACGCAAACAGCCAATGCCGAAGACCAAACATCATCAGAAGCAAGCTTCCAGGATCAAAACACCTATGCCAATGAAGTGAGCACTTCCCTGTATACTCAAGGGACAAAACATCTGAAGAACCGGAACCATGTTCCGAATATTATCAAAGAACAGATCCCTCAAACTTTTGATCTCCGAGAACATCTCAGGCAAAAGCAGGACAACGTCTCAACACCTCCAGTTCAATCATCTAATCATCATTGTAATCACAAAGTCATTATCCAATGTTGTTGTCAAACAATAAAATGATCTGTCTTCGATCGTTTGACTTTTACAAAATCTGAACCTATGTCAGAAGATAAAGACGAAGTGTTATACGCTTCTGTCAACATGACTTCCCGAGATACTGGGGTTAGAAGATGCTCTAAGCACGGCAAGCCTCGTAAGCCAAGTCAACGGTATTTAGATTTACTCCAAGAATCCTCTGAAGGAGTATTTCGACATACCCGATCCCGAAGCCGAGATACAATCGTCAAAAGAATCTTCTTCAAGCTCCTTCTGGTCATCTGCCTACGTATCAGACTCTTTTTCTGACTATGATGCATACAACGAAAGTTCTGAACAGACGGTGTCTTCCACTGTACCAAGGGAAGTGACAGCTTATGTTGTCAATGGAGATCCAGATGCGTCAACTTCTGCAAATCAAGAACAACAAATTGCTGTACTAGAAGACAAATTGAAGACTATGGCTGAAATGGTCGCCAGTATGCATTCTATCATTGTGGCACAATATACCACACCACCGACCGTACCTGCTGCAAGTCCTGAAATAATAGCATCGTTGGTACCTGTCAACGCAGGGCTGGGGGTAGTATCTCCTCAAATACCTCATGTACAAGTTCAACCTGCACCCAGTCAATCAGGTGCTGGAGGTGGTGCTTACCATGCTGTTCCTCCTTCTAACACTCAAACTCCGCCTGTCCCTTCTTCATCATCAGAAGACGCGAATGAAGCTGTCAAGCTCTTACGCACTCAATTCGAAGCCTTCAAAGAAAAGGACAATCTACAGAGGTTAGGGATCCTTACCCAGTTGAATGGAAGGAAGTCCCATTTCCTCATAAATACAAAATCCCAACAATCTCGTTGTTTGATGGCAGCACCTCTCCCAGTCAGTTCATTAACCATTTTGAGGTTATAACTGTTCAACTCCAACCAAATGACGCTCTTCTTACTAGAGTATTCGTCGGCTGTTTAGCCGGCATTGCATACGATTGGTATAGAAGCCTGCCCGATGGTTGTATCACTTCCTTCTCGGGTCTCAAACAAATCTTTTTAGAACGATTTTATGAAGGGATCAACGACATGACTATGTCAGCCCTTAATAAAATCAAGCAAAAATATAATGAAACTGCTGAAAGTTTCATTGAAAGATTCTGCCGAGAAGCCTTAAAGATGCCTTCAGGAACTCCGGCTGCTGTCACCATAGATACTTGCAAGGCAAATCTTTTGCCTATCATCAGTATGTGGACGGGGTCAACTCAGTTCCAAGACTGGCCATCCTTCATTGTCAATGCTAAAGCCTGAAGTTAGCGCTGACAAGTTCAAGCAATTAGGGGTACAAATGTCTAACCCCGATCGGGATGAACATCAAACGTCGAATAGCGGTAATCGCCAGAACAACCGCAAGAACAAAGAGACTTTGAACATCAACTTGAAGAGTAAAGAGTCTCTGGCTGTCAACGTAGCTCCACCTACGTCTACCACTACTCCTTCTACACCTCCACCAAGGGAACCTCGTCCTAAAGTAGAGTACTCTTTTGACGAGAATGACACTGCTAGCATCTTTGATTGTTTAATCAAAAGCAACACGATTCAGCTTCCAGACCCAAAGAAGCCTGACGAAGTCGGTAAGACTGATCATCCCAAGTATTGTGTCTACCACAGGTTCATTGGGCATTCTACTCGAGCATGCTACGTGCTCAAAGGCAAGATACAAGAGCTGGTTAATGTTGGTGTCATAACTCTGCAACAAGATGAGAAGACTGTCACCGCGAACATGGTCTCAGTTCAATTCGGTGACTTTCCTCCTCAGATGGTACAGTATGGCGTTATTCCTATTCCCAAGATTACTCTTGAGATTGAGAATCTCCCGCCTCCACCAAGTGAAGTTCTTGTCCCCTTATCTCTTGACAATGGCGAGATTATGTGGATTCATCCTGATCTTGCTTCAGAATTCGAAGCTCCCTCTTCATCCAAGAAGAAAGGTCGCTCCAAAGGCAAGACAAAGATTTACAATATGGTATCTTTCGACTCCATAGTCGACGAAGAAATCCTGCTAGATACCAGATCAGGGAAAGCCTATCTGAAAGATTACTCCGAATCACAAGAAAATCCTGCTTCCTCTTCTGAATCCGCTCCAGTGCAACCTACTTCCACTGAAGAGATCCCTTCTGCATCCTCATAGGTTGTAATACCCATTTCTTCCAAGCCGGTGGTAGCTGACAAAGGCAAACAACAAGTTCGCTTCGACAAGCCCTTGAAGAAGTCATCTTCTACAGGACTTGAAAAGCCTTACAACTTATATCTTGGCTCAGTTAGCCAATATACCGGCTCGGCTGTCTATCTTTGAGCTCTTGCGTCTTTCCAAAGAGACTCGAAAAACTCTAAATGAAGCTCTCATGCAGGCTGAAACTTGTCTAGCCCTTCTAAAAAAGTCGACAGCAGAGCCTGTCTCTTGCTTTCATTGTCATAGTGTTCTGGAATTGATTCCAAACATTACCTTCACTCAAGATGACATGCTAATAGAAGACAATAGGCATAATCGTCCTCTCTACTATACAGGATATATTGACTCAATGAAAGTCGATCGTATTCTGATAGATCCAGGGTCTGCTCTCAGCATCATGCCAAAGACAATGTTAGATGCACTGAAGATCCCTGTGCATAGTCTCTCCAGTACAATCACTACTATCTTTGGATTCAATCAGGGGAGAAGTGAACCTTTGGGCAAGATTCGCCTAAAACTTCAAATAGGCGATCTTCGCACAAAGGTGACCTTCTATATCATTGATAATCATGGTTAATGCTTTATTGGGAAAACCATTCCTACATGAGCATAACATTGTTCCTTTGACTCTTCATCAATGTTTCAAATATGTTGATGAAAATGGAGAGATCCAGAAGGAGGTTGCTGATCTCTATCCTTTCAAAGGTGTTGAAGCATATTGCAACGACGCTCGTATGTACAAGGATAAATTTATGAAGGTTGTGTTAGCTCTAGACACTGAGGAAGAACAGGAAGCAGTACCCAAAGACACTCTTATCATACCTGTTAAAGGACGTGTTTCTCGTCCTCGATCTTCCAAGCCACTGGCTATTCACTTGCCAATCCAGAAGCAATTAATTGATGATGGTCAAGATCAAAGGGAGCTCACCTCTTCTGAGCCACTTGTTATTGACTTACGTCATAACAAGGATAAAAAGCAGCTCACTTCTTCTGGGCCACTTGTTATTGATTTAACTCATAACAAGGATAAAAGGGAGCTCACCTCCTCTGAGCCGCTTGTTATCGACCTCCGTCAAGGTCAATCTTCCTCCACGTTCTTCTTCTCCCCCTCTTCTAATCAATCTGACCAAGCCTGTTAAGGCTAAAGGTCCTGTTGTAAATACGAATATACAGATCAATGAAAAAGCATCTAATTTCCAGTATACTGATGTTATTTATCAGGCAGAAGTCTCATTTGAATACCCAAAGGATTTATATCGGATTGTTTCCGCTCGTAAGAAAGGCGAGAGTCCAATACTTTTTAGTAAAGGACCGGAACAACAATTCAGCTATACGGATAATAGCAAGAGTAATGATACGGAACATCTCCAGCTTCGACGTTACAGTCAACAATCAAAAGACATCATCCAAAAAATGGGTTATGACTTCAAGAGTGGCCTCAACTATGGCAAGGGTAGACAAACTCCTATCCGTACGACTGTCCCAGATGGAAAGTCAGAGATGTACTATAGCAGGACCAAAAGAGGTCTCGGATATGCTTCTCCTCCAATGTTATCCCCAGCACTCTCCGAATCGATAGCGAGGAACGCTCTAATTCTTCTAATTCCAGATCATGGGATTCTGATACCAGTGTTGGTCAAGTTCATCGATTGACTGTATCTTCTAACATGGCCTCCATCGAACTTCCAGAAGGCTATGACGAGGATATCGAAGAAAGTCCTAAAGCAGATCCTTGGGCTCAACGAATGGATACCCAATGGGAACTCTGATTCGAACAAAGAGAACCTCCTACTGAAGATCAATTGGTGTAAATTGATGTAGGAGAAAGTGGGTCACCTCGTCCAATATTCATCAGCAAGAACCTCCCAGAGACAGATAAGCAAGAATTAATTCTTCTTATTAAAGAATACATTGATGTCTTTGCCTGGAGTTATGAAGATATGCCAGGTCTAGATCCTAAAGTTGCTACTCACAAATTGAACATTCTGCCGAATGCAAAACCAGTCAAACAGCAACAACGGCATTTCAAGCCAGAAATGATGGATACAATCGACGATGAAGTCAAAAAGCTCATGCTTGTGGTTTTATCCGAGAAGAACAACATCCTGATTGGGTAGCCAATGTCGTCCCAGTCCTGAAGAAAATCGGCAAAGTTCGAGTCTGCATTGACTTTCGGGATCTTAATGAAGCATGTCCAAAAGATGAATTTCCTCTCCCTATCACTGACGTCATGATTGACAACACCTGTGGATTCGAGCGAATATCTTTTATGGATGGATTCTCTGGATATAATCAGATTCGGATGAATCCCGAAGATGAAAAACATACATCTTTCGTACTCCTCGAGGAATTTATTGCTACACAGTAATGCCATTTGGTCTCAAGAATGCTGGTGCAACTTACTAACGAGCTATGAGTATCATCTTTCGAGATCATCTTCGTAAAACAGTCGAATGCTATGTTGACGATATTGCTGTCAAGAGTCGTCTAAAAGAAAATCACATCCAAGATTTGAGAACAATCTTCAATCTCATGCGCCAACATCAACTCAAAATGAATCCTACCAAGTCATTCGGTGTCTCAAGTGGTAAATTTCTCGGCTTCGTTATTACCTCTAAGGGTATACACGTGAATCTCGAGAAGATCAAAGCCATTTAAGAGATGCGTCCTCCACGCAACCTAAAAGAGCTACGAGGATTCCAAGGTCGTCTTGCGTACATCAGGAGAATCATTTCGAATTTGTCTGGATGCTGCAGACCATTCACTCAGCTGATGAAGAAAGGTGTATCTTTCATTTGGACTGAAGAATATTGTCAAAAAGCATTCGAAGATATCAAGTAATATCTCATGAATCCACCAGTCTTGTGTTACGACCCGTACCCTAGAGTAAGGGCACGAGACGTGGGTACGTCCAGCCTACGCCGCAGTGTCGGCGGTAGAACGATGTCCTAGGTCACAATATCTAACAATATATCCCTAAACAGTTTATACTCCCCGAATGGGGGTGACATAGCAATAGTAAACTCAATCACAACTAAGGAAGAGATAGCACGATATGAAATAGAACTCAAGGATAAAATAGATAAAAACAGTCTAAGATAATCCCAGCAATATCCAACAGTACAAGGTCTCAGATGAAAAAATATATACAACATTGAACTCCAATAAGGTCTAACTAAACATGCCTCCAACTACAAAAAGATAATCAGCCTAACTAATCTAGTCTAGGCAGTCGGGGGAATGTCCTCAGCTACTGCTGGATCCTCCTGGGAGTCCAGCTCACAGGTGTCATCTAAGGCTGCCCCATAGTAGGTGTCCAGGCAGGCCTCCTCCTCGTCCTCTGTAATATTTTAATAGGTCCAGTCGGGACATAAGCGAGTACAGTATATCTCAACAGATCATAGCAGGTTAGAAAATATAAACATGCAGTAAAGTAAGATACAAGTACTGAAAGAAGTGCAGTATGTAAACAGAGAGAGAACTGTAATAGAAATATCTACTATACATAGAGAACTAGCAGTGACTAGTGAGTCAGAGTACAATATGAACATGTAAATGGCCTGGGATGATTCTGACACTAAGGAATGATTCTGATAAGATACTACTGGTGTATTATTCACATGTCCAATTCTACTCCCCCGTACCCCCAATCAATACACAAGGATCCAGCCAGGTTATGTTATATGATGCTATGTAACAGCCCCCGAAGGGTGGTAGACCCCGAAGGTGATACATAGTAGTCCCATAAATGGGATAAGGATTCCAGGAAGACTCTACGATCATAAGAGTATATGTCGTAAGTGATCAAAGAACCAATGAAGCATAGTGATACGCCATGTAAGTGAAACGCACAGAACATGTAGTACCCGATGCTCCCTAAGGATAACATCTCAAGAAGGGATCCATATAGTATCAATCCGTGTGACCAACGTGACAGTACAAGTAAAGTAATCTACTGCAGAAAATAATTCTAAGCAGGATATGAAATGATCAGAGAATGTACTCGCCTGTATCTGAGTGTCCAATATGAAACGTACTGTCTAAGGAGTGGTGTCTGGCTCCTAATCAGAACATAGTCACAACAAGTCCAGAATAGTAAAATGGAGTCCTACTATGCATTCTACATGATTCTAGGTCAATCTAGGCCAAAGTCAACTCTTGGTCAACTCTGGTCAACCCTAGAAGTCAAACTAGTTCAACCAAGTCTAATTAAGTCTAAACTAAGCTATTCTAATCTATACTAGCTAGCACAACCCTAACAAGGCCAGGCAAGCCTATACTAACTGTATCACAATATAGCTAGTAGCTAATTCTAGAATACCCTAGCAAGTCTACAACCTCACCATACACCCATAGACTTAAACACCACATAATATATTTACATATATCTAGGCTAGATATAAATCCTACAACATTAGGCTAAACCTAGAAGTATATATATATATATATATATATATATATATATATATATATATATATATATATATATATATATATATATATATATATATATATATATATATACACTCATACAATTTATACACATATATTGTATAAGGAGAGAGGCTTGTGTGGTGTATGTGAAGAGAGGGTGTACAGGACTGTAATGTGTGTGTGTGGTGGATAAGGCATACATGAGTGAGCTAAGTGTGTATAACAGTGAACTAAAATCTGGAAGACAGTGCAAGCATTCAACAGTGAGTGTGTGTGAACCAATGTCCATATATATATGCAGGAAACACCCAAAACAGTGAAGGGAACAAACAGGAAAGGAAAAATCAGTAAAACATTTAAAGAGCAGTGAATGTAACATAAAGACAGGAAGACATGGACCTATTCTCAGGTTAAGAAGAAAAAGGAAAAGGAAATCAATTCATAGCCCCTTCCTCAATCTCAGTTTTCATGCATAACCCAAATCACAGATTTCTACATCAAGAAAACTTAGTTTTGACTTAAAACAATTTCAGGTGTTAGACAACACTGTTATCACACATTGGTTCAACTGAACAATCAAAAGAATAGTTCAACAGTCCTGCAATAACTAGTACTCTTAACAATTTGAATCTTGAAACCAATCATGTACATCCTTTAAAACCTTATCAAAAATCAAACTGGAATTGTCAGTGTAGAAGGGAATGTCAAACAGTATCATTTGTTTAGAATTAAGAACAGTAATGCAACATTACATTTCATATTAAACTTACTTAGACAGTCCCCAAGTGTTTCCAGATTTCACACATAACTAAATCACAGATTTCCATATCAAGAGAACTCAGTTAGAAACAAAACCCAATTTTTGAAGAACACTACAACAGTAAAAATTAGTTCATACATACCTTATAATACATCAACCCATATAACAGTCCACAACTCATCAATTCAACATCAATTTTTGACCATGGTAAGATAATATATAGGGGAA
Source organism: Iris pallida (assembly GCA_029216955.1). Lineage (NCBI taxonomy): Eukaryota > Viridiplantae > Streptophyta > Magnoliopsida > Asparagales > Iridaceae > Iris > Iris pallida. The sequence continues at coordinate 11,654 of JANAVB010033086.1, read as the reverse complement.
ACATATTTAGGATCTAAACTCTTTATTTACCCTCATTACAAAGGTTAAAATCATCAAACAACATCATTTTAGAAAACTGGAAGCTTAACAGGAATTTAAGTATCAGAACTTGGTTAAAAGAGAAATCGAATAGCAAAATCAACTAATCATGATCTATTGCTTGGTAATTGAAAACAACCCATGTGCACAACCCCACACATTCACTTCGTGTCACCCAAGGCCTTATACGATGTGTCCAGTACAAGAATTCAAAAAGAATAACACAGTGCACTGTCCAGTGCACTGCCTCGTGCACACGTGCACTTGTGTCGTGTGCACGACACAAGACACGAGGGAATCTCGTAGTCATACACAGGGGTAGCCCACCTATAGGGCTACCTCACAGGCCTACTGGCCTGTGTCCACGACGTGTCAGGGTCAGACACGAGACCCATATCAGTGGTTGAAACCCACAGTGCACACCACAGGCTAAACCCCGTGCGTGATCAAATCCTCCCTCGACACGACACGGGGACACGTGGGACTTGACACATGGCGTGTCAGTCAGTGTCCCATGACTCGTGTCGAGTTTCGTGTCAAACAAATATGTGTCGTGTCCGCTACAGGGCCCGAGTAGCAGGGGATCCCTGTAGCACGCGCGCGAGCGTGTGCAACGTGTCCAAGTCGAGATCCCGACACAAAACGACACTGACACCAACACACAAGATCAGGAATCAATAAACAAGATCTAAACTAAAATTTCTATTTAAAAAAATTGAACAAACAAGATCGAAATGCCCTTTGAGGTATTTCGACAAACAGTCTACACTAGCCCTGATACGTGTCCAGAACGGACACGAAACCTCTGATACCCGACACAAAAACTATCCAGACCTTAGGGGGACCCTTAGGGCTACCTATTCATAAAGACTAAGTGAAATTTCATGGAGTATTGAGAGAGTTACCTCTTGATGAACTTCAATGAAAAATCCCTATTCAAAGCTCTCCTCTTGATGACCCAATCAATTCAAAACAACTTCAAACTGAGATGAGACCTTAGCAACAGCAAGAATAGTCATATTAGGACCTAATGGAACAATTTAGAAAGAAAAAGGAAGAGGAAAGGAGTTCTAGAAATTAAAATGCAATAAAACTAACCTCCTTGAAATTAGGTCCTAAGAAAGAGGCAACCCTAGATTTTAGGAGAGGTTTTATATGGTGAGGATCCCTATATGGATAGGTGGACGGCCACTACTTCTTAGGGTTAGGGTTTGGTCAAAACTTTGGGCCTTGGGCCAAGTTACATAGGTCATGGTTGATTTAATTAATTCAAAGCTCTAAAAACATAAGTCATGGCTTATGGCTTTCTAATTCCTATAGCTAAATAGGTTCTAATGACCAAACCATAGATTAGGCTAGGTTAGACTAGAGTCACAAATCCTAACCAAGTCCAACTAACTAGGGTTAGCTCCTAGGTTGGTCTACATTGTAGGAACGAAATAGTAAAGCGTAATACTCTAAGGGGGGGTGAATAGAGTTGGCAGCGGAATAATACTAATTAAAAATGTTAGCAGCACAATCACAGAATATTAATCACAACTGAAATAATGTAAAGGCAAAGTTAAGAGAGCAAACGCAAAGACAGCGATGTATACTGGTATCCCTCTGTTGAGGACTAATCCAGTTGGTAGAACTCTTGCTACCAGTTGAATCCACTATTGGAAAAACTGCAAGTTTTCTTACGAAGTCCTTGCAACTTCTACAACACGAGCTTTGATACGAAGAACTCGTCCAACTTCAAATGTGAAGAGGTATTCTTCAATCAAGCCTTCTGATTACAATCTCTCAGAAACTTCTAGACCGTACCGCACTAGCAAATTGACTAGAGGATTGTAACTGGCTTAGGATCTGAAATTGAAAGCTCTAGAAAACTCTTTGGAAGACTGAAAGCTTTAGATAGAGAGAAGATTGAAAGTGAATGAGTGAATTGAAATGATCGAAATCCTTCTCTATTTATAGGAGTTCCAAAGGCAGACTTCTGTCAGAATTCGGGCAGAATTCGGGCAGAACTCTTTGAGCAAATCTCGGTCAAATCTGCAACTGCAGGAGGACCAAGTTCCAAAGATTCAAAAACACAACGACCACCAACCGAACTCTGGCCGAACTCTGGCCGAACTTGGTCCGAGTTCTGTCCGGGTTAAGTCAGGGTTTAGTTAGGGTTTTTGAAAAAGCTTTTGGTGATTTTTGAAAACCTTTTTGTAAACCTTTCTGAGAGGTCATTTTAAAAATATTTTGAACTCATTTAGGGATAGCCTATTTGCCAGTACGACTCGGTGTACAACATATTCCTAGACTCAAATAAAATGAAAAAATACATTGCATAAGAAATTACAGACTCGAGTAGGCAAACAGATCTTCGGTCTTGAATGGAGTGGATAGCCAATCTTGATCATGTCCAAGAATCCGAGATGTCCCAACTAGCTTCGTATATCCAGACAGAGTTTGATCAATTATTAAAATCAGGTTGACCATATGACCAATGGGCCAACAATCTCTCCCATTTTGATAATTGATAAACTATGAATGATATAACATTAAGCTAAGCTTGTTCAAAAAATATCAAAAAGTAGAAATTGTTCATATCCTGTATTATCTCAAAAGAAATGTTAGATCTTTAATTTTCTCCCCCTTTGTCACTTAGCAAAATAATTGCAAAAGAGAAGGCTCCCCCGCAATCAATGCATAAGTAACAAGTAGTGAGAAAATATATAAAAGGCATAAAAATTTGAGAAACACATTACAGCATGTATTGTTTCTACAAATTATCATTACAGGCATGTATTGTTTCAAAAAAAATCTCAGGCATGCTATTTCACAGGCAGGTATAAAGAGATAGTGCTAATAATTAAAAATAAAATGCTGAAATAAACTGAAATGCCATAACTGAAACACCATAAACATGTCCATAAATGATAATAGAACTGAATCAAACTACAAAGTGCTGATAATAACTAGAAAGTACTGATAAAAAGAAATACTGATAAAAACTTGGAATGTTGGAACATTTCCAAGTATACAATAGAATGTCACTAAAAAATCAAATCACATCTCCTCATCACTATCCTCGTCATCACCAACATCAGCTCGACCAGCATGTCCTGAAGGACCAGCACCAGAAGTACCAGCGCCAGAAGGATGGGTAGGGGCGCCAGCATAGAACTCACCAACGTAGTCACGAGGTGCACGATACCAATCATAGGCGTTACCTGGCTGGAAGTAGGCATGGACAGCCTCATCCTCACAGCGGTAACCCAAAAAAGCTGGATCTTGAGGGATGGAACTGGCTGAATGACCAGTCTGAGCGAAACGAAGATCAGCCAAGGAGTTTGCCATCGCCTGATAACGGGTGACGTCGCAGAACTCACGCTCGCGAGCCATGTCCGTCATCGAGACGTGCAAAGCAGATAAGTGCTGATGTATGCCCTCAAATGTCATGGCATACTGATGAGGTGGTGGAGGAGGTGTAGTAGAAGGAGCAGTAGGTAGAGCTGTAGCAGTCATGCTACGACGAGATAACTGAAGAAACTTGGGCTCAGGGTCCTGATTACAAGTCGACAGATCGATATCAAAGCACTGAAAGATGCGTGGAAGAATCATCGCGTAAGAGAGATTTCTATCTCTTGTACGACAACGACCCATCATCTGAATCATGGTCTTAGGGGCAGAAAATGGAATCCCCTTAAGAATGTGGTACATGGCGGACAGCTCAAGAGAAGTCATATCATCCTTTGAAGTAGATTTTGGAAGAATAGTAGAATAGATGATGCGATGCAATTCATAGTTAAACAAGTTCAGGTTGTTAGCCTTGAACTTTCCAGAGCGTACTATATCAGGTGTACAGAGTTTCGCTTTGAAACTTGCGAGTGTCGTGCCTTCGAAAAAGTCAAAATCAGTGATATCGACTAGCGGTTCACCTTCGTTAGGGACACCAAGGATCTTCGCTAAGAGGCTATCATCGAAATTGATATCAATACCTCCAACACGTGTGGTCACATCGAAAGTGTCTAATATGAGATTGCAATAGAATAATCTAATGGCATTAGTTGCTATAGGGAAGCATATTTTAACAAATAAGTGTAACCCTAATGCCTCAAACAAATGACGATGATCAGGAAATACAGTCCATTTGACTGGAGCGCCTGTGCATATGGATCGCATAGAAAAATCACCATACCACAGTAGGGCTTGGTCGAGGGTTTGAAAGAAAAACCCATCGAACGCACCGTCGCTCGTTTGGACTGGCGAGAAGAGTGAATCTGTATGTGGATGCGAAGATGACCCTTCCTCACTAGGGGTCGTCTTCTTCCTCTTAAATGGATTGAATTTAGGAGCCATATGTGCAAATTGGAATAAAAATGCACTAATTGAAAGGTGGAGAGAGATGGAGTTATACCTCACGAAATCAAGATATGTCGTAGAGAACGACGATCTCCGCACGATTCCAAATTTTGGAGAGATTTCACCACTTAGATTGGATGGAATAGGGTGGTGAAGAACTAGGGTTTTGATGCTCGGGTCGGCTGCTGCTGCTGTTTGGAATAATTTGGAAGCAATGAAGAAGAAGGGCTGCTCGGGTTCTGTATATATAACCAGACACCCTCAACCGAACTCGGGCCGAATTCGGTCAGAGCTCTGGCCGAATTCGCCTAGGGTTCTTCAAAGTTGATTTTTGCCATTCTTTTTCATTGTCTCATTTCAAATATTTAATTCAAAGATTAGTTATTTTAGCCTTCAATTAACATAATTAATATTATTTTATGAATTAAATGTCGTTACACAGCAACTGTCTCAGATTAGCTGTAGGAGTACTGTCCCAGCTGGCGGAGGTTCACCGGGGAACTCTTAAGTACCGCTTCGCTTCAACCGTAGTTGTGGTGACAGACAGACTCTTTATTGGCTTGTCTCTAACACAATTTTTGTATAATGATATATAATCATAAAACAAAATCAATTAATATTATTGACGTCCAAAATTCCTAATTCTCGACGTAAATAATTGAAACGATCTTCCGCTAGAGGTTTAGTGAAGATGTCAGCTAGTTGATTTTCAGTATCTATGTACACAAGGTTTATATCTCCATTTTGATGATGATCTCTAAGAAAATCATGTCGAATCTCGATATGTTTAGTACAAGAGTGACATACTGGATTCTTAGTCAAATTAATAGTGCTCGTGTTATCACAGAAAATGGAAATATGTGTGTAAAATAAATCATAGTCTTCTAGGGTTTGTTTCATCCATAAAATCTGAGCACAACAACGTCCTGCGATGATGTACTCAGCCTCTGTTGTTGATAGGGCTACAAAATTTTGCTTTTTACTAAACCAAGAGACTAAAGCTTTGCCTAAGAAATGACATGTGCCACTTGTACTTTTTCTATCAACTTTGCATCCAGCAAAATCTGCATCCGAATAACCAATAAGGTCAAAGGACTTAGTTTTGGGATACCACAAGCCAGCAGAAGAAGTGCCTTTAAGGTATCAAAAGATACGCTTAACTGCGGACAGATGTGATTCCTTTGGGTTAGCTTGAAAACGTGAACACAGGCAAACACTAAACATTATATCTGGACGACTAGCAGTTAAATAAAGTAAACTACCAATCATACCTCGATACTTACGTGTGTCGACTGGCTTGCCTTGTTCATCTGAATCAAGCTTTGTTGAAGTTGTCATTGGAGTGCCAATAGGTTTGACATTGTCCAGATCGAACTTCTTTAGCAAGACTTTTGTGTACTTGGCTTGATTTATGAATGTTCCATTATCAGTTTGTTTGATTTGCAATCCGAGAAAGAATTTCAGCTCTCCCATCATGCTCATCTCAAACTCATTCTGCATACACTTAGAAAATTCTTGACACAGAGATTTATCAGTAGATCCAAATATAATATCATCAACATAGATTTGAATTAAAAGCAGCTTGCCATTAAAAGATTTAATAAACAGTGTAGTGTCAACCTTGCCTTTTGAAAAACTGTTGTCAAGTAGAAAAGAGCTTAGACGATCATACCAAGCACGAGGGGCTTGATTTAAACCGTATAGAGCTTTCTTCAACTTGAAAACATGATCTGGGTTTTTAAAATCCGTAAAACCTGGAGGTTGTGCTACAAAAACTTCTTCTTTTATAAAGCCATTTAAAAAAGCACTCTTTACATCCATTTGAAAAAGTTTGAAATCATGAAAACATGCAAATGCACATAACATGCGAATGGATTCTAATCTCGCAACTGGAGCATAAGTCTCATCGTAGTCGATACCTTCTTCTTGATTGTATCCTTGAGCTACGAGTCGAGCCTTATTACGAGTCACTAAACCATTCTTATTCAGTTTGTTTCAGAATACCCAATGGGTGCCAATGACCGGATGATCAACAGGCCTGGGAACAAGTTCCCAAACTTGATTTCGTTCAAATTGGTTTAATTCCTCTTGCATAGCATCTATCCAAAAACTATCACTACATGCTTCATCAATAGTTTTGGGTTCTAGCTGTGAAATAAATGCAACACTAGAAACAATATCTCTACAGGATGTACGAGTACTTACTCCCTTGGTAATATCACCAATTACCAAATCCTTTGGATGATTAGTTGTAAATTTCAACCTTTTTGCTTGATTCTGAAGGTAGCTGGTTCCTGGATCTTCTCTAGGAGGTTCAGCTAGTGCAGAGCTTGGTTGAGAATCAGCTGGAGTTGAGCTTGGTACAGAAGTATCTTCGTCATTGTCATCAATAGTCATTTGATTCAATTCATCAAAAGTGACATTGATTGACTCTTCGATGATCATGGTTCGTTTGTTGAAGACTCTGTATCCTTTGCTCTTGGCCGCATAACCTAAAAATATACCTTCATCGGCCTTTTCATCAAATTTTCCCAAATTGCCTTTTGTATTAAGAATAAAACATTTACAACCAAAAATTCTAAAGTATGAAACTGAAGGAATTCTATCAAACCATAACTCAAATGGAGTCTTCTTCGATTTGGGTCGAATTAGAACTCTATTGAGAACAAAGCAAGCTGTGTTGACAGCTTCAGCCCAGAAATATTTGGATAGACTAAACTGGTTTAACATCACTCTGGCTATTTCGGTTAGAGTTCTGTTCTTACGTTCCACAACTCCATTTTGTTGTGGAGTCCTAGGGCAGGAGAACTCGTGTATAAAATCGTGTGTGTCACAAAATTGCTCAAATCAGCATTCTCGAATTCGCCACCATGATCGCTTCTAATGCGAGTGATCATGTAACCTTTTTCATTCTGAACTTTCTTACAAAAGGCGACAAATTTGGATAATGCATCATTCTTGTGTGTCAAGAAATATACCCACGTGTATCTAGAGAAATTATCTACAATTACGAAAGCATAAAGTTTACCTCCGAGGCTAGCAACTCTGCTAGGACCAAATAAGTCCATATGAAGCAATTGTAGAGGTCTAGTAGTACATACTGCGTTTACTGACTTGAATGTGGATCTGGTAGCTTTGTTCCTTTCACATTGGCTGCATACCGAATCCTTCTTGAATGTAATATCCGGTAAACCGCGTACTAACTTCTTTGTGGATAATCTTGTTATTGTATCCATATTAGCGTGACCGAGTCTCATAAGCCATAGATGACTTTCATCACTCTTGGCTATTAAGCATCTACCTGAAATATTAGTTTCTTCTAACAAATAAAAAACATATATATTGTCTTCCCTGATACCTTCAAAGATAGTACTACCAGTTGAGCTATCAACTATAGTACATTTGTCTTTGCCAAAGTTGATGCCATAACCATGATCAGCTAGATGACTTATGCTGAGTAGGTTATGTTTCAACTCGGTAACCAGACAGACATTCTTAATTACAGGATATGGAGACTTACCAACATCACCGATACCAATAATATACCCTTTCAAATTATTACCGAAGGAGACATAGCCTTCCTTCTTTTTCTTTTTCTTTTTCTTTGACAGTGTTGCAAATAGAGAACTAGCAGTGACTAGTGAGTCAGAGTACAATATGAACATGTAAATGGCCTGGGATGATTCTGATAAGACACTAAGGAATGATTCCGATAAGATACTACTGGTGTATTATTCACATGTCCAATTCTACTCCCCCGTACCCCCAATCAATACACAAGGATCCAGCTAGGTTATGTTATATGATGCTATGTAACAGCACCAGAAGGGTGGTAGATCCCGAAGGTGATACATAGTAGTCCCATAAATGGGATAAAGATTCCAGGAAGACTCTACGATCATAAGAGTATATGTCGTAAGTGATCAAAGAACCAATGAAGCATAGTAATACGCCATGTAAGTAAAACGCACAGAACATGTAGTACCCGATGCTCCCTAAGGATAACATCTCAAGAAGGGATCCATATAGTACCAATCCGTGTGACCAACGTGACAGTACAAGTAAAGTAATCTACTGCAGGAAATAATTCTAAGCAGGATATGAAATAATCAGAGAATGTACTCGCTTGTATCTGAGTGTCCAATATAAAACGTAATGTCCAAGGAGTGGTGTCTGGCTCCTAATCAGAACAGCACAAGTCACAACAAGTCCAGAATATTGAAATGGAGTCCTACTATGCATTCTACATGATTCTAGGTCAATCTAGGCCAAAGTCAACTCTTGGTCAACTCTGGTCAACCCTAGAACTCAAACTAGGTCAACCAAGTCTAATTAAGTCTAAACTAAGCTATTCTAATCTATACTAGCTAGCACAACCCTAACAAGGCTAGGCAAGCCTATACTAACTGTATCACAATATAGCTAGTAGCTAATTCTAGAATACCCTAGCAAGTCTACAACCTCACCATACACCCATAGACTTAAACACCACATAATATATTTACATATATCTAGCCTAGATATAAATCCTACAACATTAGGCTAAACCTAGAAGTATATATATATATATATATATATATATATATATATATATATATATATATATATATATATATACACACATATATATATACACACTCATACAATTTACACACATATATTGTATAAGGAGAGAGGCTTGTGTGTTGTGTGTGCATACATGTGTGTATGTGAAGAGAGGGTGTACAGGACTGTAATGTGTGTGTGTGGTGGATAAGGCATACATGAGTGAGCTAAGTGTGTATAACAGTGAACTAAAATTTGGAAGACAGTGCAAGCATTCAACAGTGAGTGTGTGTGAACCAGTGTCCATATATATGTGCAGGAAACACCCAAAACAGTGAAGGGAACAAACAGGAAAGGAAAAATCAGTAAAACATTTAAAGAGCAGTGAATGTAACATAAAGACAGGAAGACATGGACCTATTCTCAGGTTAAGAAGAAAAAGGAAAAGGAAATCAATTCATAGCCCCTTCCTCAATCTCAGTTTTCATGCATAACCCAAATCACAGATTTCTACATCAAGAAAACTCTGTTTTGACTTAAAACAATTTCAGGTGTTAGACAACACTGTTATCACACATTGGTTCAACTGAACAATCAAAAGAATAGTCAATAGTCCTACAATAACTAGTACTCTTAACAATTTGAATCTTGAAACCATAACATCATGTATATCCTTTAAAACCTTATCAAAAATCAAACTGGAATTGTCAGTGTAGAAGGGAATGTCAAAACAGTGTCATTTGTTCAGAATTAAGAACAGTAATGCAACATTACATTTCATATTAAACTTACTTAGACAGTCCCCAAGTGTTTCCAGATTTCACACATAACTAAATCACAGATTTCCATATCAAGAGAACTCAGTTAGAAATAAAATCCAGTTTTTGAAGAACACTACAACAGTAAAAATCAGTTCATACATACCTTATAATACATCAACCCATATAACAGTCCACAACTCATCAATTCAACATCAATTTTTGACCATGGCAAGTTAATATATAGGGAAAACATATTTAGGATCTATACTCAGTATTTACCCTCATTACAAGGGTTAAAATCATCAAACAACATCATTTTAGAAAACTGGAAGCTTAACAGGAATTTAAGTATCGAAACTTGGTTAAAAGAGAAATCGAATAGCAAAATCAACTAATCATGAATCTATTGCTTGGTAATTGAAAACAACCCATGTGCACAACCCCACACATTCACTTCGTGTCACCCAAGGCCTGACACGGCGTGTCCAGTACAAGAATTCAAAAAGAACAACACAGTGCACTGTCCAGTGCACTGCCTCGTGCATACGTGCACTTGTGTCGTGTGCACGACACAAGATACGAGGGAATCTCGTGGTCATACACACGGGTAGCCCACCTATAGGGCTACCTCACAGGCCCACTGGCCTGTGTCCACGACGTGTCAGGGTCGGACACGAGACCCGTATCAGTGGGTGAAACCTACAGTGCACACCACAGGCTAAACCTCGTACGTGATCAAATCCTCCCTCGACACGACACGGGGACACGTGGGACTTGACACATGGCGTGTCAGTCAGTGCCCCATGACTCGTGTCGAGTTTTGTGTCAAACAAATGTGTGTCGTGTCCGCTACAGGGCCCGAGTAGCAGGGGCTCCCTGTAGCTCGCGCGCGAGCGTGTGCACGCGCGTGTCCAAGTCGAGATCCCGACACAAAATGACACTGACACCAACACACAAGATCAGGAATCAATAAACAAGATCTAAACTAACATTTCTATTTAAAAATATTGAACAAACAAGATCGAAATGCCCTTTGAGGCATTTCGACAAACAGTCTACACTAGCCCTGATACGTGTCCAGAACGGACACGAAACCTCTGATACCCGACACAAAAACTCACTACAAAATATGGTAAATAGCGACTAACCATAGTTAGTTGCTATTACAGCGACTAAACGTCGACTAAACTTCTTCGGAAACAAAACTCAATATAAATTTAGTCGCTAGTTAGTCGCTAAAACGACGGTAACTGTCGAGTATTTAATAGCGACTGAAAAATATAGTCGCTAGTTGGTCGGTATTTACATTACTTTTTTATTTTTTTGTCGACTCATATATAGCGACTGAAATTTCCGTCGGTGAGAAACCCTTTTATTCTCTAACTTTTCCTCTCCCTCCTGTTATTTTTGTTCCCCCCAAAAACTCTTCGACTATCTTCCTTCCTTCCTCCTCGTAGGCCGATCAGCCCCTCCCTTCCTTCCTCCTCCGGCACCTCTTCCCCGGCGCCTCTCCTCCGCCGCCTCTCTCCTCCGCCGCCACTCCTCCACCCCTCGACAGCCCCTCCCTTCCTTCCTCCTCCGGTGCCTCTTCCTCGCGCCTCTCCTCCGACGCTCTCTCCTCCGCCGTCTCTCCTCCTCCGCCGCCACTCCTCCACCGCCACTCCTCTACCGCCACTCCTCCGCCGCCTCCTCTCGATCGCCTGCCTCCCTCCACCGCTGCAACGTCGAGGCCTCTCCCTCCACCGCCACTCCTCCACAGCTTCTCGTTCCACCACCGCTGCAACGTCGAATAATTTCTATAAGTTTTTTTATAGTTTTAAGTTTTCTAAATTTTCTCTAAATACATAAATTTAGGGCTTGATATGGGCTTTGTGGAAAGATTTTGTGGAAAGATTTCATTTTTTATAGATCAAGTCTCGATCGGAGAATAAGGTGATCGATCTGTACTCTATTCCCCTCTTCGTTTACTCG